>VURO01018021.1:0-11888 GCA_015108175.1 Pelvicachromis taeniatus
CATGGAGAACGGACCCCGCTGTCGTCACTGATTTCATTATTGTGTGCGCGCGCGTGTGTGTGTGTGTGTGTGTGTGTGTGTGTGTGTGTGTGTGTGTGTGTGTGTGTGTGTGTGTGTGTGTGTGTGTGTGTGTGTGTGTGCGTGCGTGCCCACAGAAAGGAGTTTTCACCCAGTGCAAACATGTTCTTGCCTACAAAATCCTAACTGTACGTTGCTGGATTTGAGTGACGCTCTGCATTGGTAAAATGCTGATTGACAGATGGTGGCTGCTGTGGACACTTTTCATTGTTTTTAACACCCTTATTGTATGTTTTATTGTAGGGTCTACCTTACAATATAAAGTGCCTTGCGGCGACTGTTGTTGTGATTTGGCGCTATATAAGTAAAACTGAAGAATTTAATCTTATCTATTCTCCATGGCCAGCTGACGGACAGACACAGCACAAGCCAGAGAAGTCCACAGAACAGTTGTACCACACACTTTGTGTCGTGTTTTTCAAGTACTTCAGAATCAGAATACTTTATTAATCCCGAAGTAAATTATGTGGCTTACAGTTGCTCCAAGACAGTAACAACAAATTAAAAAATCAATAATATATACAAATCGTTCAATTATAAATATCAAGAATATTACAAAGGTGATTATAAGTAAATATCAAGAATATTGACAAATAATATTACAGAAGTGATTATGTTACAGGGGTGGAATATATATGATTGACATGTGACTCTAACCTGTGAACTTTGTAATTTGCTATTTTACTAGAGCGTGTGCAAAAGAGTAACTATTGCAGTGTTTACAGTGTATTAGATGCAGGAGTTGTACAGGGAAACGGCCACAGGCAGGAATGACTTCCTGTGTCGTTCAGTGGTGTGTTTTGGTAATCTCAGTCTGTCACTGAACATGCTCCTGTGACTAGCCAGCACATCATGGAGTGGGTGGGAGATATTATCCAACATTGTCTTTAGCTTGGACAACATCCGCCTCTCCGACACCACCCTATGGGAGTCCAGCTCCATCCCCACAACATTACCAGCCTTGCCCCAGCATGCAACAGTATAGAGGATAGCACTGGCCTCAACAGAATCTTGTCCGACAGATGTTGAAGGACCTCAGCTGTCTCAGAAAATAGAGACGACTCTGGCCTTTCCTGTAAAGTGCACTGGTGTTTTTAACTCGGTCCAGTTTATTGGCTATAATACTTTGGGGACATATAACTCAGACAATTTTCATACTGATGGTAACATTTTGTATGGTTTCATGAAATTATTACAAAAAACAAACCGACCAAAAATGGAGAAAAAAGAGGCAGATCAAATTTAACATTAATAATGATTTTAGTCTATTAATGGGAAACGAGCTCAGACTTAACTGACAAATCACTGATCGTCCTAGATCCCTGAAGTCATCATCATCCTCTGCAGACTGAGTCAGAGCAGCAGAAAATCATTCTTCTGTCAGTTATGAAATAATAGACATGCCTGGTGCCAAACAGGCAAGTTTAGTTACTCTAAAGTCTGATTATATTCAGAATTTTAAGGATTTTTTTTCCTAATTTCCCCAGGCAACCGCCGCAGCCAACAACATCTCAGCGACACCAACATTCCTGTTCTTCAGGAACCGAGTGCGGGTGGATCAGTATCAGGGGGCAGATGCTGCAGGTCTGGAGGAGAAGATCAAACAGCACACAGAGAACGACCCAGGAAACAGCGAGGACTCCGACATTCCTAAGGGATATGTGAGTGGATAATGTTCCTGATTCCTTTTAACAGCTGGATTGTCCGCTGGCCATCAGCAGTATTTAAATAAAGAAATAATCCGTGCATTTATTGCTAGTTGAAGACAGCAGTCAGGAAGTTAGGGGAAAGCTCCGTAGTCCTTGTCTCCTTTAAGGATGTGCTTTTGCCTGTGAATGCCAGCTCAGTACGTTTCCCTATATTTACATTTCTACTGAGTTTATTTTGCAAACTTAGCAAAGCTGTTTAAGGTGAGCCTGGTGTAAAGAATGGTCCAGTCTTATTTCTCACAGTGAGAAGTACAGCTATTGATTTAAGATGGTTATTGATCGGTACTCTACATCAGCAGTTGAAAAAGTTGGATCAGTGCATCATGATTACCCAATAAAGGTGTGAGTCAGTCTAGTTGTCAACAATACAGTATTTCTGTATTTTTTCTGTGCGTGCGTGCGTGCCCACAGACACATTTTTAGGATGTGTCTGTGGGCTTTACTGAGGGTTCCTGAGGGTTATTTGTGATAGATGGCACTAGGCCATGTCCCCAAGCAGACAGCTTAGCATTTTCACCATTTCCAGTGCCGACATCTCTTTCCAACAAGGAACTGATTTCACTGCTCTGATCCACCACACCCCGTTGGCAAAAATGCGCGTTTTACCTCACCTAGCACAGGAGCGGTTTGATCCAATGCTTCCTACCTAAGTTAATTATTTTGTCTTCATGTGTAACTTCTGTGTTTTAATAGTTAAGTTTGAATAAAAGATAAAGTTAAAAATTACAAAGTCCACATAAACACAGACCAACAAACTGTGTGATAAAAAGCATTGTTTTATCAGTGGAGTCTGGTAGCTTTCTTTCTACACAGCTCCCGAACTTTGTCGCCTGTTGCCACTTATGACCTGAACCACGTCATGTCACCATTAATAATGCTGTCTAATCTTATCTTGATAATCCACTCATACATTTCAAAAACTAAACATCATCCAGCTATATTCTGCATCAAATGGATGTAACACTGATTCTGCAGTAATGCTCTGTCATTCAGTAACAACATGACAGAAAAATACCATAAACAGCCCAACTGTGCGTGAGAACTTTACATGCAAGCTATGCCACAGGTAAATGAAAAGGTTAAATAAATGTGTATGTAAACCTGCTGCAGTACGCACGTGAACCACTACGATGAATCCAGCATGGTAAATATTGAGCCCTACATGAAGTTTGAAATGAGTAAACCAGTTTGCCTCTTCTGCTGTCTTTCAGATGGACCTCATGCCTTTTGTGAACAAAGCCGGCTGCGAGTGCCTCAACGAGAGCGACGACTGCGGCTTCGACAACTGTTTGATCAAAGACTCGTCCTACCTGGAGTCTGACTGCGATGAACAGGTGCGAGCGTTCGCTTCACGCGGGATGTGTATAAGTTTAAACATTACAAGTTTAACGTTTTCACGAAATCAGTAGCCCACACAGCCTGGATGTTATTTCCCCAAACAAGCTGGATTCACACTGAGAATGCCTAATAGATGAGTTGTGTCGTAAAAACGTTTTTAAGTTGTTTGGACCTCTTAAAAATGTGACGATACCTTTTCAGGGGTTTATCCTGATATAAAATATTTGGGTAATGATGATACTTTTAAAGTGGTGTTCTTGTTTTTTACGTATTTCTTATTCTTTCTAATATTTGTCTCCTGAATACTGGAGGCAACCTGTCTTTTGCAGAGGTTTGAATTCGATGTGCTTGGACCCTGGGTTTTTGATGAGTTTGTTTTCTCTTTAAGTTCATGAGACTTTTAAACAGGAACGTAAACCCGCTAAAACTTATTGTGTATTAAAAAAAATGAAACAAAAATATACAAGAAATGTCTCCATTTTTAGTCTTTGGGAATTCAGACAACATAGCCAGCACAAGAGGCTTTGCTGATTATATTTATTGATCTCACCCATGTCATAATGCCTAAAGCTAACAGACAATAATAACTTAACATTTAAACAAACAATACAAACTAAACTGAAACTCGCAGGTTTGTTCAGGAAACTGAAATAAAGCTAAAATTAAGTGAAACTCGTAGTCTGGTCTCATGTTTACGTCCTTAATAAACTTTGTTATATGTGGAGCAGTAAAACCTGAAGGATGTTTTTCTTTTTAAATCTTGTCCAGTTGTTGATAACGATGGCCTTCAATCAGCCTGTGAAGCTCTTCTCTATGAAGCTACAGTCGTCAGACTTTGGTGAGTGTTTCTCCTGCTGACATTAATCACAGCCTCTGGAGCATCTGGAGGTGCCGATATGAACTTTGTCAGTTTCCGAATTATAAAAAAACATCACCTCCTTCCTCTCGTGTCTCATTTTTTCTTTATTTTTCACTCTCTCAGCCCAAGCCCCTAAGGTGTTGAAGGTGTTTATCAATCTCCCACGGTCGATGGGGTTCGATGACGCAGAACGGAGCGAAGCCACTCAGACTCTGGAGCTGTCTGAGGAAGATTACAAAGAAGACGGTTTGATTCCTCTGCGCTACGTCAAGTTTCAGAACGTACAGAGTGTTACAGTAAGGACCAGACTACCAAGAGTATCTCTGAAACATGACTGCGGTTAGATCTTAATGCAACAGAAATGTATTTTAAGAAGGTTGTTAATGAGCATCAGAAGAGGCCGCAATGCAAACAGCAAAAACACTCAAATATATATAATAGAAGTAAATCCTATAGGTGGGGGAAAGGCATTTAGAGGTTTTTTTTGTGGGACAGTCACCAGAATTGTGAGTTATAGGAAAAAGACTTCCTTCTTGGAGGAATTTAGAGGAGTAGCTTCGGAGGGATCGCCCTGTGGACACATTGCAAGCTGGCAGAATCAATGAAAACATAAAGAAAAGCATTTTTTTGTGTTTTTAGTTGAATTATTAAATGCATTTTTTCTTTTTTTTTTCCCTTCCAGTTGTTCATCAAGTCAAACCAAGGAGACGAGGAGACGACAAAAATCAACTACCTGACATTCATAGGCACTCCGGTGCAGGCCACTAACATGAACGACTTCAAAAGGGTGAGGAGCAGCTGCAGCAGCCTGCGCACATTTGTGTTCACAAGTGTTCACAAGTGTTTGACACTAGTCCATGTTTTGTCTCCATGCAGGTCGTAGGGAAGAAAGGCGAGAGTCACTGAGCAGAAGAACGAGGGGAGGATGAGGAGGCTGATGATGCATCCAACGACTTTCCCCCTCTCTGCCAAAGCTGTCACACACACACGACGCTGACAGACACGCACACACACAGGGCCTCCAGCTGTCCTCCTCGAGCTCCGAATGAATGCTCCACCTGTGGAGTCTATAAATCATTTGTATTTTAATTCTGATGGAACCTCTGTAAATAAAACACGATCCTTTTTCAAAGGCATGTGCGTCAGATTTGATTTGATTTAGTAGTGTAGTAGTAACACCACGAAGATATGGCTGCTGAAGGAGTTATACTATTATTCATTATTACTAGGCACAACAAATGGTATTGGTTTATTGGCATGACAAACTGCAACCTGACATGCTGTATGTGCTTTCAGTTTTATCACCACTCAAACCACTCCTGTCACAGGTATGAGCCATAACCTGAAAATCCACTTGCTCTTTGCTCTCAGTGATAAAGTTTCTTGCACTCTGTGTTTCTGAGAGGTAAAATGTCAGCGCAAACTATTCGTCTGGATCAGAATAAACTCTGCTGTTCGATCTGTTTGGATCTCCTGAAGGATCCGGTGACTATTCCCTGTGGACACAACTACTGCATGAACTGTATTGAAGGCTACTGGAATGAAGAGGATCAGAAGGAAACCTACAGGTGTCCTCAGTGCAGACAGACCTTCACACCAAGACCTGCTCTGGTGAAAAACTGCACATTTGCAGATTTGTTGGAGGAGCTGAAGAAGACTGGACTCCAAGCTGCTCCTGTTCATCTTTCCTATGCTGGACCTGAAGATGTGGCCTGTGATTTCTGCACTGGGAGGAAGCTGAAAGCCATCAAGTCCTGTCTGCAGTGTCTGGTCTCTTACTGTGAGCAGCACCTCCAGCCTCACTATGACTCTCCTGCATTTGAGAAACACAAGCTGGTGGAACCATCAGAGAAGCTTCAGGTTTCTTATCACAGTTTGGTATAGAAATATGCCTTTAAATGTTTAAACACTTAAATGCCTTTAAATGTAATGTTTAAGTCCCTGTGGAGTGAGAACAGTGGCATCACTGTTCTCACTCCACAGGGACTTAAACATTTAAAGTTACTTATGGTAAATTCTTGTGTTTTAAAAATCCTTCCACAATTAATGTAATACCAGTTTGTATTGGACGATCGTGCGGTGAGTTACTGTAACCTTTATCTAAGTCATTAAGAGCAAATTTCAGGTTTGAGGAGCAAAGTCTCTTGAGGACATTGTAAGATATATGAAATGTAAAACAGCTGCAGAGATCTGAAAACACCTCTGGCCACCTAAAAAATGCTGCTCTCAGTGTTATAAGTTTTATTCAAATTCTGTCAAGGATAATTCCAAAAAGTACCTTTAGTAAAGCATTGTTAGACAGTATCTGCACACAGGTGTGTCTGCAACTTTTGCATCATACGAAGAACCATATTGATGATTAAAAATCTGTCCTTAAGAACTCTTTAATGAGTAATCCTCACTTCATGATAATTGTTAATAATGCAGTTTGCCCAGGCTGTGTGCAGGCAGGAAAAAGATCCAATATGGCGACACAGACCAGACCAAAGAAAACACAGGGCTTAAATACACAGAGGGATAACGAGGGAAGCACAGCTGGGAGTAATCAAACCTGACGAGACCAAAGGGAAGCAAAACTGAAAACATTAACACTGTCAAAGTAAAATGGGAAATATATCACAGACGCAGACTTGACAAGGGGATACAGAGCAAACATGGAACACAGAGAGGGAAACCAAAAGACTAAGCGCTCCAAAGAACACAAAAGCAAAGACTATTAATAAGAAACAACACAAAACACTAGGTCACTGACCCCGGACTGTGACACAGTAGCACTCTGCCAGACCCAAAGAGTGATCATTTTAAAAGAAATTTAAATTGGATACTAAGAGGTTGTTAAAACCATTATTTGTCTTTTGTTAATGAAAACATGAAAAACCTGAAATTGAATATCCCAATATATAGAATTGATGTAGATCGACTTGACTTTTGTTGTCTCAACTCTTATTTCTATAGAATACTGGTGAACCTGACACCCATGGAATGGAGGTGCAGACAGAGTTCGCCGAACATCAGCAGAAGATTACAGACAAAGAGAGGGTTTTAAGAGATCTTCAAGAGGAAAAGGAAAATATCGGTCACTCTGCTGATAAAGCTGTGAGTGACAGTGAGGAAATCTTCTCTGAGATCATCCATCTCGTTGAGAAAAGCTGCTCCGATGTGAAGCAGCAGATCAGAGCCCAGCAGAAAACTGAAGAGAGTCGGGTTAAAGAGCTTCAGCAAAAGGTGAAGCAGGAAATCGCTGAACTAAGAACTGAAATTCAGCCCAGTCACCCTTCAGTGCCAACTCTCAGTGAGAGTGCAGATTCATCCAGTTTTAAGCTTCTTCCTCCGCACTTTGAAGGGGTGACAGCCGCGGTGTCACAGGTCAGACATAAGGTGGAGAATATTCTTAGTGACAATTTAAACCAGATCACACTGACAAAGACTGGCATAGATGTTTTACTGCCACAGACAGAGCCCCAAACCAACGATCAGTTCTTACAATATTCATGCCAACTCACACTGGATAAAAGAACAGTAAACAACATGATATGTGTCCACTCAAGCCGAAGGGTAGAACATGTACGTCATTCTTCATTTGAACATCTCTCTGTTTATCTGGACATATTCACTGACTATCCTCAGGTTTTGTGTAGGGAAATTCTGACTAGACGTTGTTACTGGGAGGTGGTGTTACTGGGAGATGGTTGTATAGCAGTCACATACAAAGACATCAGGAGAAAGGGGGGTGAAAGTGTATTTGGAAACAATGACAAGTCGTGGGCATTACATTGTTGCCGTGACGGCTTTTATGAATTCTGTCATGACAGCATTAGAATACCCATCAAAGGTCCTCCGTCCACCAGATTTGGGGTGTACCTGGATCACAGTGCAGGTATTCTGTCCTTCTACAGTCTCTCTAAAATGATGACTCTTCTCCACAGAGTCCAGACTACATTCACCCAGCCTCTTTATGCTGGAGTTGGTATTTATGAATTTCTCTCTTCTGCTGAATTCTGCAACATCACCAGTAAACTAGAAGATGGCTAAAACCTCCAAAGATGACACACATCAAACACTCATCAACCATGTAAATTCTTTTAAAGTTGGAAGAAATACACATCCTACAGAAACACTATAATAAATGGTAAATGGACTGATTCTTATTTAGCGCTTTTCTGCTCTCTGTTACCAGGTGGAGTGATAAACCAAATTATCGCACATGGTTTCTCTTGCTGTCGAAATGTAGCTAGTTCATGCAAACTTTTCATGATTCAACTAATTAAACAAACACCTCGGACAGCAATTGAATTAATTCACACGTCAGTAGAATCATTCAGCTGTAAGAACTCCAGGAGAGCTGTATTGTTAGTTAAAGTTATAATGTTTTTTTTTATTTATCAGAAGTGCTTCCTGCCACATAATTAGTCCAAATGAAGTGAAAGATAGTGAGCGTGTTATCGCCACGCCCACTGGTTCTGCTGGAGACAGGAACATTTTGCAACTAATTGGGATTATATACAACATGTCTGTAACATGACTGGGTTTCTCAGAAGTAAACATGGGCAGAAGTGGCAGATATCCAACAGTTGGACAGCACATGATTCACACCTACTGGCTGAAGAAGCTAACTGCACACAGCAGCACAAATGAACCAGTTGCTGATCATCTGCCAGAAACTGATTTCCAATGTTTCCTTGTGTTTTTTATATGTAATGTTTTTACTTGTACTTATAGACTTTGGTGAACAGGATGAACAAAGGGGTTACATATAAAATAAATAAGTTGCATGTTTTGCAAGTGTCTTATTGACTCTTTGTTATTGTAGCTATAACCAATCCAGTCTTTTGGCCCCTTAAAATATCTTTGTAGAACTATTGTTATATTTGTTATAATTTCTGCTATCCCCTAGATCACTTTTCAAAGTTTTATTTTTAATGGTAATGAGACTTCTTAACTGGATAAATAAAGAGTCACTTGGTTGTGGTTTCTACCTTGTGAGAGGAATCTTATTTTGTGGCACAAGACTTGATATATTTCATGATATCACGACTCAGTGCCCACAATCATAGATACTGGAATGCCTGGACACTAATGAGCCATTATCAGGAACTAAATAGGAATGTGCGAACAACACTAAAAGATGCATTTTCACCAAAACTGCATTTTCATAACTTTTATAACCGTGCACTGCAGCTGTTAAGTCACCAAAGTGTGTTACACAAAGCAATGAGCTGTCATTTACACATTTGTTGCATAGTTGCTTATGGTAACTGGCAGAGTCACAAACTTCCTATAATCTCTGGTGCTCAGTTATAAAAGGGGACTCAAAATGACCAATTATAAGTCTGCAGATTTTACTAGAACTGCTCCCTGGTAAGTAAGAGCTGCTCTGTTCAGCAGAGAAACGGTGAGCTGGAGACAGAGACTTGACACTAAAAAATAAATTGGGGAAAAAAACTTCTCCCTCACTATCTTGTTATCGACCAGTTCAACACGTGTCACACTATGTATCTAAAATGTTGGAGAATAACGTTTAAACTTTATTATTCGATAAAGTTGCCCAGTGGACTGCATTAAATAAGCTCGATCATGTTCACGGTCTGCCCGAAGAGGGCGCCATTACACTGCAAATTCTTAAATGTGTAATTATATATATCGATAACATTTACAGGAATATATAAGTGAAGTTTTACCTGTGTTGAAACGTGAGCGCAACATTTGTATTTCTTCTTCTCCTCCCTTTTCCCCTCTAAGGCTGGGGGCGTTTACGTGGAGCACGTGAAGGCGTCACGTTTGGGTCTGTTTAGCTCTGTCCGCTGCTGCTCCCTGACACTTGAAGAAGACACGCAGAGGGACGAAGTAGCGAGAAAGGCAAAATGAAGGACGTCAATTTTCTGCGGATTCTCGTTATAATCGTGTGTGTGGTGGTTTTTGTTGCCGTTTTAATCGTTAACGCTTTGGCCGGAGCGGGCAAAGGTAGGCGAAATAACGCTGCTCAAGAAGTGAGTTTCACAGAGCAGGAAAAAGATTTAAAACAAAAAACAAGGCTCTTAAAACTGCACACTGTGATACCTTCTCATTGCTTTATTTCAAAGACAAGTGGTTTTATATTTTTCTGGCTTCACAAAAACTGCGTTTTCAGAGCTTTTGTAACTGTTTACTGCAGCTGTTATGTCACCAACGTCGTTACACAAACCAGTGAGCCGTCATTTCCAGGACTACCCATTTACATAGTTTGTTCTGCTAACTGACAGAAGTAACAATAACTCACAAACTTCCCAGAGTTTCATATAGTTATAAAAGGTCAGCTCAAATTAGCCAATTATGAGTACGACGTTTTTGTTATTTTATCCTAATAAATAGTCTAAGTGAAGTGGACGAATAGTGACTGTGGTATCCCTCCGCCCACTGGTTCTGCTGGACGGGAAAGATCCAACAGTTTTTATACATATATTCAGGGTGTGGCAGAGAAAATGCTCCGCTGGGCTCCCACATGGATAAGACTCATTTCCTTCCTCAATGACCTGGCAAATAGTAACAGTGTATCCACTTCTTTCTATTTTAATCACAGTTTTTACTGCTAACGTTTGTTTTGTAATGATAGGTATTAGGTAATTATGGCAGACCTGTGGATGTAGGAACAGCAGGCACTGGGATTCATGTAAAAAGTGTAAGAGCTACTCTGTGCAGTGGAGAAACAGTGAGCTAGAGACAAAGAGGTAGTTTGAAACTCACACGTTAAATTTAAGGCTGCTTGCTAAAATAAAAGTGCATTACATTAATGGAAGCAAAAAGAAGTCCTCATAATTATGACGCATGCAAGTTTATACTTAGGGCAGGTGACCCAGGATAGGTCAACAGTCCATCACAGAGCCATCACAGAGAAACGATCATCCACATTCACACCTACAGCCTTGCCTCTTACAGTCATGTCTTTGGACTGTGGGAGGAAAGCGGAGCACCCAGAAGTCACAGTGTTCAGGACAGATTTAGATTTTTTATAGCAGGATTATGTGTTATGTATGCACGCATCAAAAGCAGGAACACACGCTTTGTGATATGAACTAAATGCATATGTGTTTGCCAAGCCTTTTTGTTACTGAGGCATAACTGAGTATAATAATCGGCTGCTCCCGAAGTGAGTCAGAAACTCCTCCATCTTGGTCTGCAGCAGGCCTCTTCTACTCCTTGTTCTGCTCTCGAGCCTCGCTGTGGCAAGACATGGCAGCAGCTCTGGATCTGCTTTAAGTTTGAGTTCTGCTTAGGAGTACCAGCTGGTGGAGGAAACACTGTAAGGGTTGCAGCAACTGAGCGTTTAAACTTAAAGAAGTCGTATAAACCTGAACATTTTCTCCCTTTTAACCCAAGATCTTTTCCTGTGAGGTCATTTTTAAAAACTACGAGAGCCGTTCTCAGAATTTTGTGATGCATGGTCAAAATGACGAAGTAAGGGCCAGTTTTTTCTGTTGTAGCTTATTATTTATGAGTGATTTAACTATTTAATAAAAGTCTTTATGTTTGAGCAGTCATAAAGGCTCAAAGGGAACATCTACAAACAAAATGTGGGCTTCCTTTAGTTTTCTTTGCATTTAGGCTGTGGCTAATTTAACAAACATAGTCCCAAAAAGTTGGGACAGGCAAATAAAAGTTTGGAAGAGTAAGTGGTACCAAAGAAAATAAAAAGTAAACCAAAAAATAATAATTTTGCAACTAATTGTTTGATTGTCAACAAGTCTGTAACCTGACTGGGTTTCTCAGAAGTAAATATGGGTAGAAGTTCATCAGTCAGTAAGATGTAACCCTGCTGAGGCTGCTGCTTTAGTCACATCACATCTTCCATCTTTGTGTTTGCTGGTTTTTTGCCCCTGTAAACAAAGCTAGCTGGAACTGGAATGCAGACCCCCCCCCCCCCAATCCCT
>VURO01018023.1:7686-30207 GCA_015108175.1 Pelvicachromis taeniatus
TGTGTGTGTGTGTGTGTGTGTGTGTGTGTGTGTGTGTGTGTGTGTGTGTGTGTGTGTGTGTGTGTGTGTGTGTGTGTGTGTGCGTGTGTGTGTTTTCATAATTTCACTTTTTCCTCACTTCTCCCGCAGCTCTTATTTGTTCAACAGCGGTTATGACCTTTCCAGAAACTTCCTCCCTTGTGATCTCTCTCCTCTTCCTCCTCTTTCTTCCTCGGAATGATCTGTTTCTGTCTCTGAAGTGTTTTTACAAAGCCTTCAAAGACATATGTGCGTATACGGACATGTGTGTCAGTGTTTGGAGAGGGTGGGGTAAATATCCTCCTCTGGGATCTCTGGTGAGAAGAGAATCTGGAAAGTGTGATGTTCACCTAATGTTCTGTGAAGCACCATCATTTTATACAAACACACACACACACACACACACACACACACACACACACACACACACACACACACACACACACACACACACACACACACACACACACAGAGCTGTTGAACACACACACACACACACACACACACACAGCTGTTGAACACACTCACAGAGACACACACGCACAGATACACATATGCTCTGTTGGTGTTGTACAACCGCAAGCCGAGCGGCTTTATCACTGCTTAGGGATTGTCGCCTTTGTTTCCTCAGTACAGAGGATTCGGCTCTCTTCTCTACATCTCCTGCTTTCTTTTATCCCTCATCTCCAACCTTGTCACTCTTCATTTCTTTCCCCTCCCCACACCATCCATACCCGTGTTTTTCTTTTCCTAACCTTCACCTCTATTTCACCGTCCTTCTCTCTCCCCCCCTTCTTTCTCTTCCTTCATCCCCACATCTGAAACGGTGGCGGTGGCTCTTATTGGTTGTTCTGGCAGAATCAGAGAAATAGACAGCCAATAAGCTTTCAGGCTAACAGGGTCACCATTATCCATGAAGCAGTGCAATTACGCTGCTGTCTACATTCCTGCCATGTACGCATATGCCGTGCTTATCCTTATACCTACTCTGCACGTTTTAGCCGAGCATGAGCATCCTTCTTGATGTGCAACAACACATTTATATGATGTCACGGTCTTCCTTTTTGCCTGTATTTTGCAATATGACCAATTTCCTTAAAAATAGAATATGAAATTTAGAGATTTTGAATGAAACTGAAGGTACAGTTGGGATCAGTTTATGCATTCAGGTCAAAGCTATGTACATAATCATCATAAATTCTCCCCATGCGAATCCAGCACCATGCTGCTCTTCAAAGACTGCAGGAGGAAAAGCTGTTACACTGCTCCCCTCCCCCTTCTTTCTGCTTCCAACTTGTTCCTTTTCTTTGCTGTTTACTTGCCACACAGACAGTTATATATTTGTACCAGGCTCAGCCAGTCAGGCTCTGTTTTGTTCTGTGGGATGATGTGGCCTTTTAACTTGCCACTGCTGCGTTGCAATAAAAAAAAAAAAAAATTTAAATTAGGATGTTTAAAATGCTAAATTTCAATCCTCAGACAGTTTCACTGCATGTTATTCAGCAACATCATGATTTCTGGGCCCCTCTTGTGGCATTTGACTGAGCGTCAGGCCTAATTTGCATCATTAGATTCTCTCAACTGTGGAATAGCTTTGACCTTCCTCCATCATTAGTGACAGAGTGAGACAGAGTGTCCCTCTTACCTCCCTCCCGTCTGCCTTTTTCCTCCTCTTTCATCCATCACACTCACTTCTTTACGGTCCTCCATGTCCATTATCTCGTCCCCCGATGCCCAAATCTATTCTTCACTCATATCGTGGTTATATTATGCAGCTTTACACTTATCTATTTCAGTCCACCTCACCTCATCAGTTGGTTTTCATCACACTTCTTCCTGCACCCCATGTATTTGCAGTGGAATATCAAGGAAGTGTTGGCTATCTTTCTTTTAAATTCCCTGTCCAGCTTTCACCTATCTTAACGAGCCGGAGAATTGAATTAATTTCCTTGCTTCTGATACCACAGGGACGTAACAGCACACTCACACACTGAAAAACACACACGCTCATACACACTGAGCTGTAAGGGCTGAAAAATGGGCTGTTGCCTCTCAGGTGAGATGTCTCCAGGGAAATGTTTTCCTTCACACAAGTTGCCTAGTTATCATCACAATCTGCAGCCGCACAGTTGGCGCTGACAAGAAGACGTGATTTCACTTCCCAATGACCGGCCCTGGGGATCACCGCACCATCTTGTTATCTGGAAAGTCATTAGCCTTTAGACGGGAAATTACACCAGAAATGAACTCCCTTCATATCCCGTCTAGGGCCCGGTAATGAGAAATGCAATGACAGAGTCTTCTGTTTGCGCCAAGGAGAAGTTTGTCTATCGGTGTGAGATCTCGTTTTATCCCAGTGACCCACTAAATACTGCAATGCCATGTACAAATATGGCGGATAAGTATTCTGTTTGGAAAAAAAATAAAAACATAAATGGGGAAATACCACCACATGAAGCAGTTTGTGTGTGAGTTTGGGGGGGTTTTTTGTATTTGGGAAGCATGTGTGAGATAATTAATGAGTCATTTCAATCCACACCAGTAATAAGGCCACAGATCCCCAAAGGGTGAGACTAATTCAGGCCTGTTTAGTCACTTGTCATTGTGTCACTCAAAATGATTTTGCGTGTGCTTTCTTTTCGATAAAATGGGTCAACTTTGATTAAAAAAATTTCATCGCCCAGTTTTTTTCTTCCAAACTTGCAACATTGCTAATTGTGTAATAATCTCTGCCCCTCATGGTTAATTACACCCAAGGTTAAACAATTGCTATGCTAAATGCTTTGCCTCACTACGCTCATAACATGTAAATACAGGCTCATTCCTTTGTGCACAGGTACAATCTGTGCAGCTCTGTGTACCTTCAGCAGTGCAGGTACCAGACTTAAGAACTTTTAAGTCATTGCTCTGGATATGTGTTATGGACTTGTATTTTATGTGTTTCTTTTGTGCAGTCTGTTGTTTCAGCTGTTGATCTGTGTATGTAAATTCAGCTGTGCCAGGGCCCTGTTCTGATTGGTTTGTGGGGATGCAGCTCCGACGTGACTGGTTTCAGCTGGAGAACCCGCCCGCTAAAAGGGGGCTGGAGTGCCATGGCGCGAGAGGTCTACAGCCGCTGGCAGCCGCTGGCTGCAGTACTGATTGTGCGGTTGCGAGGTGGAGTGGGTAGGGGTGAGCCGCCATTTCTTTTGATCCCCAGTTTTCCCCTGTTTTTGAGTTGGCTAAGGAGTTCAGTCTCTGTCATTATTTTTCGTCTTTGCTTTTGATGAGGTCAGGGGTGTGGGTTTTGGTTAGATGTGTTTTGTTTGTTATTTTGGCCTTGGCTCACCCTGAAGTGCTGCCGCTCCTGTGTTTCTGTTATTGTATTTGAATAAATCACGCCTCATAGAACGGACCTGTCTCCTGTCGTCCTCTTTCGTGTTACTGCCTGGCCCTAGACGGGTTGTAACAATATGGCAGATCAAGCTCTTCACCATGTTTCTGAAGAAACATGGTTCATGTACGGAGTACAGTCCAGCTCGCAGATCATTTCTCCAATATCATCAGCAGTGCCTCTCAGATCTGATATGAGAATTAAAGGTTGAGTCTGCGCATCCTTCAGCATTTAGAGTGTGTCAGTATTGGCTCCAACCTGCTGAGTAATCAGGCCAACACGGAATAACAAGACCACACATAGTGTCGTAACTGTTAAATGATGATGAATAAGATGCAAATACGTGTGCAAGGAAAACCTCACACTTGACTCACAATCCTGTGATAGGCAGTAAAGTTTATAGGATTCAAATTCATGGCTTTGCTTAGATAGTTTAAGTTGACTGGACATGTGCGGGTGACTTTTGTTGGGGTGTAAGCCAGTCTGCTCCCTTTTTAGCCCTGACATTCTACTAATGTCTACCGACTTAGTGGAAAAGGCCAGTGCACACACGATTTATGATAACCCCATGAACCCTGAACCCCCAGATTCCATCGCATTATCAGGAGCTGATGTCACACAGTAAACTGGGAGTCAGCTAAAAAATCTAAACAGGTTGAGCAGATGCACACCTGAGCACACCTTAGCAGAGACCATATGGTGGCAGGACAATCTAATAAGACAGACTCCCAGATTGCCCTCTGGTGTGCTGTTGTTACCACACATACTTTATCTATATATCTGCCCGTGTTGTGTGTGTGTACGCGCGCGTGTGTGAGAAAGAGCATGCTGTGTGTGTTTTTCATGTGTCTGCGCTCTCAGTATGCGTAGCCATGTGCTCAGGTTTGAGCCAGAAAAAAGCAGGTCGAAACACCGCGGGGTGTGAGAATCATCAGAATAGCTACAGCTAATTAAATGTGCCATGCCTTTGAGTAAAACAAAAAGATCCATGTTCACTAAAAGTGAGCACTGGCTGAAATGCTTTCTGTTTTCAAAGCATTTCATTTTTGATGAGACAGAATTACCAGAAGAACATTTAACCTCTTCTGTCCCAGTAACCAGTGCATGGCTAATAATTGTTTACTGGAAGAACTTACATTTTAAATTAGCTGTATTTTTCCAGTTTGCTGGATGTTATAATACCAAGCTTTCCTATAACTACACATTTTAAACAAATTTTAAAAGTTTACATGCATTATTATAATTACCCAGCAGTAGACTGACACACAGGATGTGGGATTTGCTCATCTTTGCTACTCATGACATCATCACATGAATGAAAATGTCAAACAGGATTATTTTTGTAGTTTTTAAATAACAGACCCACTGAGGAATATCATGTATTAAGGTTTGCCTGTACCAAAAATATGTGTTATTGGAATTTATTTGCTTATAATTCTTTGCTGGATTTGTTGACAGCGAGCATATAGATGTTAAATGTGGCTCATACGGGACAAAACAAAGAAGAGAGATCCACAGCAACAGTCTCAACTAGGTCAGAAATATAAACTTTAACTCAAAGATGAGGCAAAAACAAACAAATCTGTGCATGTTTCCACAGGACATGTGGCACAAACAAAGGATAAGTGCAACGCAATTAATTGAAAACAAAGTTGGATGCATAAAAGACACCAGCTGTTCAGGTCGGGGGAGAGAGAGAGAGATATATCTTGGGAGGAAAACAACTTTTTTAGACACTTAAAAAGACGAAGACATTCCTCAGTGATTACGAGGCATGGATAATGACCTGAAACGAAGAAACAGAAGGAAGGCCAAACAAGAACCCCAAGGCATCACAAAAAAATATAACTTATGAATGAACCAAAGTAATTTTAATGTTTTTCTTGTGGAGCACACAGGGTTTCGTCCCCAACATGTTTTTCTTTTCTTTCTTCTTTTTATATATATATATATATATATATATAGCATTTCAGTCTGTTAGGGTTCCTCGCCCCAATGCCCCTCGCTTTCTTACTCTTTTTCTCGCTCCTCACTCTCTCACCTTGCCTGTCGCCCCTCGCTCCTGTCCCTCACTCTGTCTCTCACTCTATTCCCTGGGTTTCGCTATTCCGCGTATCAGTGTGTGTTCCCCATACTTCCTGCTTTACTTTGATAGTTTCCTCTCTGGTGGGTCGTGTTTACTTTCGCATTTTTCGGTCTTGTCTGTTAGATTGTTACCAGCTGTGTTCCCCAGGTGTTTCCTCTCTGCCCTGATTCCTTCTCATGTATTGTCCGTGTCTCCCTCCGTCCAGTGTCATTATCTCCCTTATTCTCCGACTGTGTGATCTGTCCTTTTGCTTAGTTTACAGTTTATTCCAGTTGGTTGTTGTATTTCTTTTGTCCACCAATAAAGCTGATTAGATTTCAGACAGATGGCTACACATTTGACTCTAGAATACTCGACTCAATAACTGCAAGGTGTTCAGGTCCTGTGGTTGCAAAACAAGTCCAAATCATAACCCCGACACCACTGTGCTGAATAGTTAGTTTGGGAGGTTTGATATATGTTTTTCTCCAAAATGTGGTGTCGTCTATTACAGCCAAATGTCTCCACTTTGATCACGTTTGTCTGAAGGACATTGTTCCAGAAGTCTTGTGGGTTTGACGCAAATGTATAAACCTAATCACTTTCTCTGAGCGTTGTCTGACCTTTGGGTAAATTTGGTGGTACATCTTCTCTTGGGAATATTTGAAACTGTCCTGGTGGTTAGCCACATCTGACTAAGTTTTCTCACTGTAGAATGATGAACTTTAAATTGTTAGGAAATGGCCTCATAAACCCTGCCTGATTGATGTCTTTCCTCAGTGTAGTAGCAAGACAACTGAATTATCCAGACCTACAAACTTCTAAAACTTCTGCTTTTATTGACATGCTCACACTTGAAGTGCATTTATTTCTTAGTTAGACTGCTACTTATCCACTTAATTCCTGTGGAAACACTAAAGGTGTATTTAACTTTTCACATATTGTTGTATTTTGGCTTAATTTTGGTTAGAGACATGATAACACAGTCTAATGTGACTGTCTATGGCCCAGATGACGTTTTTTTTCCGATTAATTGTAATGCATTTCTTTTTACCATGATTACTGTACTGTACTATACATACAGCTCTTAAGAGAACACATGAGCAATTTTAATGTTGATTTTTGACACCAGGATTCTTACATGATTTTTTTCCCCTCAACAAATTACACAATGTATGTCAGTTAAGATTTTCAACTTGATTATTTCATTCATCAAGATTTAATCAAAGGCAACAGATGGGACACAACAGGTCTGCAGATGAATTCATAGACTTTTGTTCTACTTTAGCAGAGAACAAACAGCATTTGAAGTGATTCACAGGATGCAGCAGTGTTTTGTTTTTCCCTTTAATCCCAGCATCCCTGTGTGTATATTTATCACTGTTGTCAAACAGGACTGTCTTCAGCTTTCAGATTACAGGCAGAAAGCGAGAGAGGAAACAAAGGCAGAGGAAGAAAATGAGATGGAAACACTGTGTGTGTGTGTGTGTGTGTGTGTGTGTGTGTGCGTGCGTGCGTGCGTGCGTGCGTGCGTGCGTGCGTGCGTGCGTGCGTGTGTGCGTGCGTGTGCGTGTGCGTGTGTGCGTGTGTGCGTGTGCGTGTGTGCAAGAAGGATTCCAGTTTAATCTATTTTAGGTGCACGAGGGATTTCACAGAATGGCTGCTGCGAAAGCCGAGACGCCGCAAAATATTTAGCGCTTGCTTTCAGCTATGAATACTTTCAAACAATTTTCATTCTTTACGATTTTCAGTTATTACTGTAATCTGACCGACTAGACACGATCAGTTGCAATGCAAGGAGTGTCATCTGTTTCAGAGGGTGGATTTATCATGAAGCACCTACAGAGTTTGTCTTTCAGGTCTCGTCTGCAGCCAGTACACAGTAAATAATTACAGCAGAAAGAACTGATGCTCACATATAATCACTTCAGGGGATTGAAACCTGCCCACACTCTCTCTCTCCGTCACACACACACACTTCATTGATGTTTATCATGGTCTGGTTGATCTGTACCGTGCTGTTCGCTTACTAAAGCAAAAAAGCAAAGTAACAAAGCCAGCACTGAGTGGGAGCAAAAGGAACAAAGTATCATGAGACATCAAAGAAGTGAGTTTTCATAATATGCATGTTCACAGTGACACTTTACATGCAGCAATTACTTGTTAAAGTGCAACAAGAACTGCAAAACAACAGCTCCTCAGAAACTGACTTGACTGGGAAAAAAACAAGTGAGATGTGCAGAGACCTGTGAAACCAATAAAAAAATTAACTCCTGGTTGTCATCATTTACTGAGACCAGAAGGTGTCCTCTCAGAAGCAGACGTATCCACTTCACATTTAAAGATTTCATGTTTTACAGTCAAAAATACAATAAAAACACATTTGTTTGATCTGTATGTGAAGTGTTGTTTCTCTGGAATCAGATCCATAGAGAAATATTATTTTCTCTTAATATTGACTAATGTACACATGTTAAACATATGCATGCATTAAGAAGTGATTCAGATTAATTTCAGCTGTTTTCAGTGTATGATTTCTCCTGTCTGGCGATATTAACCTAATAGAAGTAGACTTACAAAAATCACACTATTAATAAATCAGTCTTCAGTATCATACATACTGTCTGCCTACAGAGTTAAGAGAACTGGAGCTCATGTTAATATTCAGGTTCATTCATTTAAAATAGTCATTCAGGTGGTTGTTTTTCTACTGCTCAGGTTGGTTGGTTCTTTGGTTGCTCAGTCGCTCATCAGCTAGCCTCAGGTCTACTGTCGGCAATTTTGATCTGTGACATTAGTGCTAGGTGGTTGCTAGGCATCACAGTGTATCTTGCATAATAACATTTTTGTGGATATAAATTACATGCTCTTGTTGTTTAATGAAAACTATACCATGCTTTTCTAGCATGTTTTATGTGCAGAAACTCTACTAATGAGTCATTTTACCCTGTTCATTGGTGGTTGCTAGGAAATATGAAAATTGTAATGAAAATTGTATGCAAAAGTTTAATAAGGAAGAGCTTTTTCCACATATATGTCTGCTTCCCAGGTTTTTGGTGGCTAATCTAAACTTACATGTCTTCCACTTTTCAACACCAACAAGCTCATTGTGACATCACTAGTCTAGTCCAATCATCTTTCTGCCCGCCTTCTTCATGCCAATCAACCTCTTCTCTACATGCTTTAAACCTCACTGCGCATCTGTCATTCTCCCTGGCAGGCACCTTTGTGCAACCCACCTCCCCATCTCAATCTCTCCCATGTTATTCAGACTCCATCCAAGCCTACATCTTCATCTCCACCACCAGCGTCTAGACTCAGATGGGTCCTGCCCTAATCCCTGTCACAGCTGGTATCCTGTGATGGGCCGTTGGAGTCTAATCACCAGATATCTTAATTGAATCAGTATGTCAATAAATCATGTTCAATTCCTTCTAATTCTCTCTCCTCATTGAAATGTCTGACATAGATAAGAACCTTCAGGAGCCTAGAGCTGTGTCGACACTGGAAGTGTTTGGCAGCAACATGGTGACCAGAGACTGCAGAAAGTCAGAGACATTTGCCAGTTGCAGAGCACAAACTTGAAAAACTTAAGGTTTACAAGTTAAAACTTTAACACATTTTATATAATATTTGGACGTGCAACTGAAATCAGATCTGTACCAAAAGCTCACTTCAGATAACTTCAAATTTGACATCTCCTAAAACCCCAAAACACCCCACCTGCAGTTGTAATGACTTTTTTTTAGCCATTTTCTTAGTATTCAATTGAAGGAAAGCCAAGGTACCATAAACACTTTTGTGGCTATTTGCTGACTAATTGACATTATGTCAGCATATTTTATGGATTAGCTGCATGTGACTAATCACTTTAAGCACCCTCTGTTGCAGCGAGTGAAACTGATACAGACTAAAGCTATCACTGTCACAGCATTTGCCAGTCTGACTCCCTGCTGTGTGCGTCACCCCTCACTAAGGTCTCAGTGTTGCTCAAGTTCAAAGTGAAAGCATGCCACGCACACACAGAAACACACACACACACGCACGCACACAGATGAAACGACCTTTTGGGCTCATTCCCTTCTAATCCATTTAGCGTTGTCTACCTTCTGCCCACACACCAACACAGACAGCTCCTGTCTGAAATCAGGGACATTTATGGTGTTGGCATTTGGTGTGTGTGTGCATATATATGTGTGTAGTCTTTTTTTAACAAACAGTTGTTGCAACATTTAGATTATTTCTGGCGTGATGAAAGTAATTTCTTTTTTTTTTTTGAAGACGCTGTTTGAGAGCTGGAAGAGATTCTCCTCTTAATAAACAAACAGCACATATATTTTTATTTGTTTATTTCTTGTCTTGTGGGGTTTTATCTCAGCTTGTTTTAGCTTTGTTTGTTCTGTTGTTGTTGTTCCTCTGTGGCTGTCAGGCATTGTTCTCGATGCAGTGCGCTGGCTTTCTGTTTCTCTGTGATCGAGGCAGACTTTGATGCAGTTAAACAACTGAGGCAAAGGTTCGGCTTTCTTAGTTCATGCCACTTTTTTGCTAACTAACTAACTCTCAGTATCAGTTGCTGTCTCGCTTTGTAGTGCTTGTCAGGAAAGAAACAGAGGTGGAATCGGAGAGAAGTCATAGAGATCTGTGAAGTATTTTGGGGATCGCCTGGTTGGAGGGGAAACAATACAGTAGAATGCTGTGAGTCAGAAAGCAACTTTCATTTCATGAAACATCATCCACAGTATGAGGAGACAGTCATCAGCACAGGGTGATGATACGCTGGGTGTGCTGTACACGTCTCACCGTGCTGCGTTGTCAGGAGTATATGATAGGATTTAGACTGACAGTGCAGATATGTTACTTTGCATCCACAGCTCAGCAGTCCATCAACACAGTGTACATGCTTGTAGTGTGTGAGAGTGAAAGGAGAGATCTTTCATTTCTTCCAAAAGGCAAAAATTACAAATTGATCTGGTTGTTTACTCGGACACGGAGAAAAATGTCAGAAACAAGTTAAAATCTTAACAGCGTATCAGGTCTGTAGCATGATGGTTAGTGAAACCACTGAAAGTCAGGACGTGCAAGGGTTTTCAGAGGGGTTTTCGAAAGACAGTATTTTGATGGAGTGTAAAATAGAAATGTAAACAGAATGTAATAATTTGCAAATCATATAAACCCCTAAATTAATTTAAGAAGAACTAGAAAATTGCATGATAATTTTAAATGTGATCAAAGTAAAATGTTTTCACAAAATGAGACAGGGCCATGTTTACCACCATGTTGCATCACTTTTTTTTTCTAAGCACCTCTCTGTAAGGCCTCAAAACTGAGGAGAGCAATTCCTGATAGTTAAAAACTGGAGAAAAAAAATATCTCTGAGCTGCATTTGGTGTCATGTGTTTCTAGTGGGTGGCAGGTTTGGATGGCACACTGGTTTAAAGTGAAGCAATGATGTTGTAACATGTGCAGAATGTGGTTTGCTATTGTCTTGGTGAAATTGGCTAGGCCTTCTCTGATGACTGCCACAATAGAAGCATA
Source organism: Pelvicachromis taeniatus (assembly GCA_015108175.1). NCBI lineage: Eukaryota > Metazoa > Chordata > Actinopteri > Cichliformes > Cichlidae > Pelvicachromis > Pelvicachromis taeniatus. The sequence goes on from VURO01018023.1 coordinate 18,678, forward strand.
TCCAAATTTCATATTGCACTGGGACTTGAGTTCTAGCTAGCCGTACTCCAGCCAACTTCATTAGCTCATCCAGCTGAAGGAGCAATGAGCTAATGCAATGCACTTCACATACAATGACCTGTGAATTGTGAAGGATTATGATCCAGATGAGCTACTACGTCACTGAGGATCTGGCTTTAGAGATTCATGGAAAGACGTTTTACCCTGAGTCGTTTCACTGTCTGATATTTGGTTGAGGACTACAGCCTGTGACAGGATGATTGATGGAAGTTGTTTAGCCCCTTTCCTGTTTTCATCTTGTCTTGTATGCCTTGTACAGTCTTGAATATACTTCAATATACAGATGTAACAACTTTATTTCTGCCCATAATTCAAACTTGTGCCTAGTAGATTCCTGAAAGTGAGCAAGTGAGTGCATGCTCGGCTGAATATGAGCTAGATCTTATATATAGTAAAGTAGTCCACTGAAACATTACAGCTGCATTCGAGTCAAAGGTTTGTGTCTTTGGCTCTAATCAGCTGAAGGTCAAAGCAGACTGCGTGTCAGTCTCAATCAGTCCAAACTCACGGACTCTGTGACTCAGAGTACTTCAAGAATGGCGAGGATAGAGTAGGAGTGGCACAGAGAACCATCATGAGTATCATCTCTTTATGCAGACTCAAACAACTGCAGTGTCCTTCACGTTGCATTCTGCAGCTCAGTGAAGTGCAGCTTGAAAAATGTTCTGTTTTTACAGACGCTCTGGGAGATGTGGTTTATGGTCACAGTGTAGCCGTCACTGGATGTTGCAGGCAAATGACTGAAAACTTTGAAGATGTTGATCTAGTGATTACATTGTGTGTGTTCCTGTGTACTTCCTGTGTTTTACTTTTGTTCCGCTTTATATTTCATATGTGTGCGTTCCCACTGCAAGCTTTGTTCCACTCACCACTGTGGGGATCTTGCTCTGCGAGCCTCTTCCCCTGGCTTTCCCTCTTTTTTTTCCTTTACCCGCCCTAATTATATTTTGATTTCAGTTTCCTTTGTTGTCATTTAGGATTTAAGTTTGGGCGTTGTTTTTGGTTTTTCTCTTTCTGCAATGCAGTCAGGGAGTTGTTGATCCTTTAGGAGCTCTAACTTTGATGAAGAGCAGCACAAAAACACTTAATTTGACTTTTTAGGTTTACTTATATTGACTTGCATTAGTTAATATTCACTGTAGATAACAATAATGTGGCAAAACAGAGATTTGTCTGACTCTCATCTTCATTAACGTGTCGAGGATTCTGCCCCCTTACTTTCCTTTCCTCTTTGGCACTGGGTGCAGCCCTAGAGACATGCCAAGCTCTATTCCACACTTGACTTGGGCTTAAAATGGAGTGACTAAGCACAGATTTAATAATGGACTTACAGCTACTTAGCAATGGAAAGTACAAACTGTCAGCATCCCTCTGATATATAAAAACTTGTCAAGTTAGCAACTCGGTTTGTTTGCAGCAATAAAATGTAAAAGCTTTCTCTAATAACATGCTGACTGCTTGACTGCACCTCCATCATGAAAGCTAAAGTGTGATTTTATTTTTGAGAGGTCTTTATTTTGTGTGTGTGTGTGTGAGAGAGAGAAACAGAGGAAGAGAGTGAAGGATAGAGAGAGAGCTGAGGAAGAAGGGACACTAAAGAAGGGATATTGGAGAGAGGAGGTCTTCGCTCTGCCAGCCAAATATAAAGGCTTATAAAGGCTACCAGTCAACATGCATGACCTATTTACGGCCAGGCACAGTGCCACACAAAAACACACAATGATGTTATTTTCCCTGCAGTTATTTGGGAAGAGTGCATGGTGTTTATAATCAGACTAACCTGACTGTATAAAGCAGGTGAAACAACTGGTGTCTGAAACATCTGGCTGTGGTCATCAGTGTCTTGCCTGTGCAGTGGCTGGGAAAAAACGTTGCTCCAAAACATCTGCTCATTAGGTCAGTCATCTAAAATTTAGTTATTTTTAGCTTCTCGGCTGTTTCTCCTTCCATTCTTCTTTTTTTTTTTTCTTCTCCTTGGACAGCTGGCCTGTGACTCTATCTTCCTCGCTGGCTACAGCTGTGGGATTTGCCCCTGTTGTTGCCATAACATCTGGAAGATGATAATTTGCAGGTTGTATGGTAGCTTTAGGGAGTCCTGTTGTGATTTTCATGTGTGTCCACTGTGCAGGTGCAGGAAAAGATGCAAGACCGACTGAGCTTTTAAACTTTGAGGGACAGGCTGCTGATCTAAAAGAAAGCAACTAAAGCAACAACATATAAAAAGATGCCCTTTTCAGTATGTGGCCTGGGAGTCAGAGTAAAGGTGTGTATTTATTCACCTGCTCACCAGATGATGTGCAGAGCACTGGGCCCATGTGCCTGATAGAGAGTGTGAGTGTTAAGGAATCCAAGTCTGTCCTTGAGTCAAGCAGTAAGGACCTTGTCTGCCTTGACGATGTAAGCTCAGTGATTCATGCTGTGACTCTGCCACTGACTCGTAGGATGACTCTCATGGGGGTGGGGAGACAGGCTGCATCCATCACAATGCCAAAGAGCTGGGCAAGATGTACACTATCACACACGGAGACACTGGATACACTGAGTGAAGAGTTTATAGCCATGCAGTGGGCTATGTATGGGAGCAGCTGTGCTTAGAGCTGAATGTCTGCCCAGCAACCATGCCCATGCAGGCCCGCAGTGGGTAGCTGTGAGGCTGTGCGGGCAACCTGCATCAATTCCACATGGGACCTAAATGGGCTCACAGCCCTATGGAGCCCTCTATGGTTTTCTATGCGCAAACCCACTGTATATTAGCATTTTTGCCCATTCTGGTCCACACTCCACACCAGTTGGTATGTACCATGGCTTGAGCTCCCTACTCATGCCATGGTACCCCCGGGCAGCTGTGGGTACGCCCCACTGTGGGCCTCTCTTTGCTTAGTGTGGGCAACCCACACTGCTAGGCCCTATAGTGCAGAGCCCAGATGTGGCCTATATTTCACGTTGGTACTGGGGCCTGTGTGTCTGCCCACTGTAGACACACGGAGGCTCCCGGGGCACATCTTCACAAGATGTGTCAGAATTTTAACTCAAAAAATATTTTACAGGCAACTGTTCAACTTCTTAGCATTAACGTGCCAAAATCTTAACATTTTTAAATAAGCAATACACCATATTCTCTGTAACCTTTGATAAAACATCCTCATGGGAATATTAATGCCAATCTGTGTTTTCAAGATATTTTGATTTTTAAAAAATGAAAACAAAGAATTTCCTGTGAATGCTGAATGTTGTCCTTCATCCTGACAGCAGTCCAACTGTATAATCCACACATACAATAGATACCTGCAAAAACATACGTGTGTGTATTATAAAAAATTCTCTGTGGGTTTATTTACTCTACATAGTGACAATTTATGAATGGTAGAAATTACTCTTGTATAATCTTTTGCCTTTTTTTATTTGTACACTTTCTGTGGAGCTAAGATGTTGTCGTTGTGTTTATGTGGGTTCTCTCTGGATCCACAGAGTCCATATACATGTTAGTAGGGTTAGATTGACTGGTGATTCTAAATTGCCCATAGGTGTGAATCTCAGTGTGAATGGATGTCAGTCTCTCTGTGTTAGCCCTGCAACAGACTTGCAACCTGGGTGTACCCCGCCTCTCGCCCTATGCTAGATGGGATAGACTCCAGCAACACAGCTAAAAGGATTTCTAGTTTTTATTTTTATTTCTCCAATTTGCTTTTTTCTTGCTGACCCTTGTGCTGCTGTAACAGTGTGGGATTAATAAAGTCTGTCTCTCTGCCCACCAGCCTCATAGGCCTATGTGATTTAGGGTTAAAGAAGCAAATTCTTTGACTTGCAGCAAAATAATGACCAAAAACACCACATTTTAACTTCATGGCTCCTTTAAAATATGTTCCAGATAGGGTCCAGTAGTTTGTGGCAGTAGAGAAAAGTAATTTCATGTTATTCAGATGATAGTTGATGGGAGGCAATCTAAATATTTAGTAAAAGGTGCAAGAAGGAGAAAAATCATCACACTGTTTCCACAACAGTTACCCAGTAGACACGAGGACACAGATGCCGGTGTGTGATTTAATCGCATTATCTCAGGACTGTTATAGACTTTTGCTAGTTTTTCTGATCTCTCTGTTTCTCTCCTGGGCACTATTCCACAGAGTTTGCCGCTCTGTTGTTGTGGTCATGGTGAGTTGCTGATGGTTGACAGTGCGAGGCCGAGTTGCTGCTGAGAAGTGGGTCAGTCTGTTTCTGCACAGCAGCTTCTCTGTGTTTTGAGTTTTGTCTCCCAGCGAAAGGAGAGATTGTGCCAGATTTCTACCAGATTGTTCAGATATGGGATCTGTAAACACAGTGTTTTCCAAGCCCGTCAAAAATTGAAGGCGTTATCCACCTTTAGGCTTAGTAGATGAGACAGAATCTCTGGAGGATTTTCTTTTCCTACAGCTTGTGTTTGTGTGATTGTGTGTGAAAATACGAGTATGTGCATATGTGTGCATAGAATTTGTCAGCTGTCATTTATATTTAGCTTAAATCCCATTTCATCCTGTTTGATCTCATTGATGCCAATCCATTGAAACAGTCGGATATGATTAGGCGTTTCAGAGGCTGTTTTCTTGTAAGAAATTTGAAGTAACGGCCTCATCGAGAAAAAGAGAGAGCCTAGCGACTTTTGGCTCTTTTAACTGTGTGGCTGGCCCTCTGAAAACTGCCCATTACGCACAAACCAACCCATATATTATTAATCTGTTCAGCTCTGCCTTCCTCCTCTGCCAGCATCAGAGTGCATTTTAACATGAAACAGCATCAGAGTGCATTTTAACATGATACTCCCTGGTGGTGATGATATATTCTCTCTCATTTCCACTTGATCTGATAAACAAACAAACAGTTTAACATTTGGGGGTTTCTGGTCAGTAGTTTTTGTTTGAGAGAGAGAAAAAAAAAACTTTCTTCTAGCCGAACTTTCTTATTAAACGGCATCTTCCTCAAGTATGAAAGTTCTGCTAGCTGGATGGACACAGAGTCGTGTTCCAGATCCAATGCCAGGTGCTCTTTGACTGTCTTCATGTTGAAAACAGTGTGTGGGAGAGATGACCGGCTGCCTGAAGGAATGCTAAAGCACAAATGATTCATCTCTTTTTCCCTGAAAGCATTTTTAATTCATACCCAGCAAATGTCAAACTCGCATTGAAGCGTACCTGTTCGAATGCATGCAATGGCTCAAGCACCTATTCCTCATCACAGCATGCATGGTTTCCACACATACTGTGATTATTAAGGAGCTCCATCTTTGTTGATGCACAGTGATTATAATAAATTCATTGTGTTTGTCAAAATGGAGCAGACAGCCTCGATGCTGGAAGGAGAACGGAGGAGATGCAAGATGCATGAATTCAGCGGAAGCAAGAAGCTCCCTCTCATGGCTCCCGGCGCCCCAGTTCTCCAACTGAAACCACAGATAAATTAGTGAAAAGACAAATCTTCTAAACTATCTTAAAGCCCTCCTTGTTCCTGTGACGGGATCTCATCTGCTATGTTTAAGTGTTGTGTCACGAAATGCCCCAAATCTCCACAGGAAATTCTCAACTCCTTTACGTAAACTGCTGGAGACATTGATAATTTACAGCATTGTGGATTTAGGCCAGTTTCAATTAGCTTGGGAGCTGATAGGTTATATTATAGGCTCCATCTTTGTTTCTTACACTCTCTGTCCCTTCTTCATCAGATATTTATTCCCTCCTTGTTTTCTATTTCTCCCTTCACTTCTTTTCTGTAAATCTTGTTTTTCCCTTTGTCTCATTTTGCAGGTGTCTGGCGCACTCACCCTGCCTGTAACAGGCGAGGAGTCAGTGGACCAGGGCCATGACTGGCTCTCCTGGCCATGGTGGGCGTGCCTTAGTGCCATGGCCGAAGCTGTGGCGATGGGCTTTGGCTACTTCAGTGGTTACAATGATAACCTTGACACTGCCAGGAAACAGCCACGCCTGTCCGCCACGGTGCGAGTGTTCAGCTCAGCTAAGGTCAGTGTCGTGCCAGCGACGGCGACTCACCAACATCCCAGAGGGCATTCCTACAGAGACGCGGCTCCTGGACCTCAGCAAAAACCGGCTCCGCTGGGTGCAAGCGGGAGACCTGGCACCGTACCCACGACTGGAGGAAGTGGACTTCAGTGAGAACCTCATCTCCACCTTAGAACCGAATGCCTTCTCCACCCTCCAGAGTCTTAAAGTGTTGAAGTTAAGGGGGAACCAGTTGAAGTTGGTGCCCATGGGAGCCTTTGCCAAGCTTGGCAATCTTACCAGCCTAGACCTTAGTGAGAACAAGATGGTGATTTTATTGGACTACACCTTCCAGGACCTGAAAAGTCTAAAACACCTGGAGGTCGGAGACAACGACCTGGTTTATATATCCCACAAGGTAAGTGCTCAAGCATCTGGCCAATAGTGAACTGAGCTTACTGATGAAATGGGAAATGGATACAAGAATTTTCACTTTATTTAAAAAAAAAAAACCTGGTGTGACATTTTGGCAAAGTCTATTCATTTTCCTGCCTTGATAAAACATTGATTCCAGTTACACAGCATCCATGGAACACATTTCCAGTAAAAACAAGCACTCAGCTCAGTGTTTGGTTTGTTACTTTGACTACATTTAGAAGAAACTAGACACGTCTGAATAGTTATTTTTTGCGTGTGTCAAAAAATAAATAAATTTAAATATTATTTTACTGTTTAAATACTAACAAACTGCTTAAGAGCAGCACACATTCAAATAGAGTGTGTAAAATTTGATTCTGTTACTTTTATTTGAATTTATTGTTTCTAATTATGTATTAAGAGATTAAAACACCAACTATAGATGAGACCTGAGAGAAAACCAGAAACATTTCTCAGCACTTTTAAAACTACTAAATACTCAGAGCTGGTTGCTATGGCCACAAACCTGATATTTTCCTTTGAGAAAGATTATGGAATATTAAAAATTGAATAAGTCTGTGTGCACTGGCATGTTCAGTACCTCTTGTTTGTCACATACAGTAACAATAACAAAACAGTCCACAAACCAACTTTTATTGTTTGTCTTACTTATATATTACTTACTTATATATAGAGAGAGAACAAACAGTGATTCCCATTATGTTTTTCTTATCTCCAGGCATTCTCAGGTCTGCTGGGGTTGGAGGACCTCACAATAGAGCGCTGCAACCTGACATCCATCTCTGGTCAGACGCTGTCCTACCTCCGCAGCCTGGCCACTCTTCGCCTTCGCCACCTCAGCATCACTGCCCTGGAGGACCAGAACTTTCGCAAGCTGTCAAACTTGCGGGGTTTGGATATCGACCACTGGCCGTACCTGGAGTACATTTCCCCTTTTAGTTTTCAGGGCCTGGACCTCCACTGGCTCTCCATCACCAACACCAACATAACTTCTGTCCCCTCAGCCTCCTTTAAGAACCTTGTCCACCTCACACACCTTAACCTATCCTACAACCCCATCATCACATTAGAGCCTTGGGCCTTCAAAGACTTGCTGAGGCTGAAGGAGCTCATCATGGTAAGCACAGGTTTGATGACGGTGGAGCCCCATGCCCTCGGAGGCCTCCGACAGATCCGCGTACTCAACTTCTCCTCAAACGACCTGCAGACACTGGAAGAGGGCTCCTTCCATTCTGTCAACAGTCTGGAGACCCTCAGAGTGGATGGGAACCCCCTGATGTGTGACTGCCGTCTGTTGTGGATCCTGCAAAGACGCAAGACCCTCAACTTTGACGGCAGAGTGCCGGTGTGTGCGGGGCCGGTGGAGGTGCAAGGCGTCAGCCTCAGCTCCTTCACCGATTCTGCACTCTTCGATCACTTCACATGCCAGAAACCTAAGATACGCAACCGAAAGCTGCAGCAGGTAATGAATGGTGACAGGTTTGTTAAACTTTCTACAACCAAAAACACGGTTGTTTTAAGGTTTTTAAACATTCCTATATAGAGATATCTGCTGTGCTTTTTTAAACGTATGCATTTATTCATTCACTCACTCTTTTTCTCCAGATGATCGCTCGTGAAGGCCAACTGGTGAGTTTTTTGTGTCGAGCCGAAGGAGACCCTCCCCCTTCTATTGTCTGGATTTCCCCACAGCGCAGGCGGATCACAACCAAGAGTTCAGGGCGCATTATAGTTCACCCAAGTGGCACCCTTGAGATCCGCTACGCCCAGCTCACCGACAGTGGGACATACATCTGCATAGCTAGTAACGCCGGAGGCAATGACACCTACTTTGCCACACTCACAGTGCGTGGCCAACCGCTGGATGCCGCCTCAGCCTTCTTTCTCAACCGCTCACTGTACAGCAGCGAGTTCTTCAACGACACAAATCTAAACAGCACACGCGTTTTTCTCAAGTTCACCTTTGACCTGACCACCATCTTGGTCTCCACGGCAATGGGCTGCATCACGTTCCTTGGGGTCGTCCTCTTCTGTTTCCTGCTGTTGTTCGTGTGGAGCCGGGGACGCGGGCAGCGCAGGAACAACTTCACAGTGGAGTACTCCTTCCGGAAATCTGAACCCGCCACTGGAAGCTCTTCAGGAGGGACCAGAAAGTTTAACATGAAAATGATATGAAACAACGCAGCCAGGGGTCCCTCGGGGGAGGCATGAGCACGTCCCATAAACGTGTTTGACACACGCAAACGCACACAGCCTCTGACTCGCAAAGAAGCTTGACAGCACAAGTCCCTGTCCGTGGCTCCACTGAGCACCCACATCAAAACTGGAGCCACGTCTCAATTTGGTCTGATTTGTGAACAAAAACCACATGACCCTGATCCCTCAGCAGTTTTATTCAGCTTGTGGTCAAAATTTGCTTAAATGAGACCGTAAGGAGCGCTAGCTACTTGTCTTTTATGCTTAATAGGCAGAGAAGAAAGAACTATAGGTGATAAGATGTAAATTGGCACGATCACTGGCCTGTGGAACAGTGATAGTCCTGTTTCTCATTTACTTTAATGAGAAATCCTAAGAGTTCCTTTTTAATTTTTATTTACCACTTTTGTTTTTTTTGTAGAGTCAGGGATTTGAAAGGAAATTCAGTACAGAGAGCTTCTGTCCATTAATTACTCTCTCTAAAGCCTGCCGTGCTGCTAATCATGCATGTAGCTTTAAGCTGTAAGTTTGTACCACTCATAAAAACACATAGCTTTGAAAAACAGTTAAATATGTTTTTCTATTTATTCTGACCACTGCTGAGGAGTAAGGATTACAAAGAGCAAAACGTTTTATGAATATTATCATATGGCCTTTGCTTTTATGCACAAAAGCTGAAAAATAATAAGATTTGCATAAAGCAAGAAAGAAAAATCTGTCTTTTTCTTCTTTGTGAGATTTTACAACATTAGCTGTGTGAGTTTGGGACGAGCGCACCAGCTGAGAGTTGCTGTAGCTGCCTGTGGCCCGGTGGGTTTGGTTAGGAAGTCGTGCCCACCGGTCACAGGCTGCCACTGTAACCATGCCAACCAACACAGGAGGGACCAGGATGATGGTCACAGGAGGGTTGCTGGGTAGAAGAGGAGGCTGACTTCTGCTCCCTCTGCCCTGCATCACGTTCATGCACTTCTTCAGCACGAGAGGGTCAACCTGCCTCCTGTCCCTCGTCCCTGCTGTGTTGGTGGACACCCAACCCTACCAGCGCTGCCAGGGGGGAGCAGTCTGGTGAGTTGGTTCATACTTAGAGGCAGACAGAGGACACACGGTCCCACTAGGAGGTGTTCACATTAACACATATAAACACCCTCATCCTACGAGTGGAAGGCGGCACACGTACAGCCCCTTTTCTCAGGAAAAGTGAAATAACTAGCCTACAGAGTGAGAATGGTTACGCATATTTACTCTGATAAACTGTAAAACATTCCAGCAATACTTTATGTGGAGCCATAAAGCTAAAAGTCCATTCTCCAAGAGAGAAGTGATGTGAATTCGTTAGCGCATAAGTTAAGCCATAGTTGTGTAGGTTGTATTTTTATACAGAAGTGTGTGCATGATTCAGTTATATAATTATCGCCACTGCCATCTTACAAGCTGTCGCAATGATCACAAGACCATCTGCTGTCACCGGGCTTGCATAAAGTTTCACCTCACAACAGACACACGCGCGCGCACACTCAGAGGAGATAAAAACCACATCGAGGTTATTTGGGCTGATAGGAACAACAGTCAGCGACACACAAACCAATGAAAAACCACAAATCACAAAGTGCGGCACTCACTGCTCTCTGTCTGTCTCTCAGAGGGCCGGTGTGCGAATGTCTCTGCCCCCCCTAGCCCAGTGCTTCCCCCCCTCCTCACCCACATCCCCCACACACCCCCACTGGGTCCTCCTTTGGGAGGGGTCCCTGGCTGGAGACCGAGGATTTAAAATGTAAATGAAGTCGTGTTAACCCTACCCACGCCATGTGCATCGTATAGTGGAGAGTAGTACTGTGGTTTTAAAAGTGGAAAAAAGACTAAAAAGACAAAAAATTTTCTTGTTTTTAAGTGTTCTGTTTGTCCCTCAGTTTATTTTTTTCAGTTGTTGTTCTCTGTGACCTTTTGGCTGTTTGCCGTTTTAATGTTCTTCGTCCTCCATGTGGGATTGTCCTCTTCTCAACACCTCATACAGTAGCAACCTTTCAGATCTCAAGGTGCACGAAACCTAAAGCAGGCAGAGCATTAAGTTCATTCACAGCTGAGACTTGATCTTAAGCTGTTCTGTGGAGAAGAAAAAAATGTTTGCAAAGATAACTGATTAAACTGATAGTTACTAGTTACTAGAAGCTGTGAATGAAGACTTTACACACTAAAGTAAATCATAGATTTACCATAGACTGTAAAACACAGCCTGATGCAGTCATCCTGATGACAGCTTTTGGTTACTGAATACTCAAATTTGACATTTTAGCTGCTGCCATTAAAAAAAAAATTAAAAAATGGACATATATCACAGTGTAATATTAAATGTGATGTTAACTTTAATTTCATTAAAAACTTAGCCGCCCATGCACTGCGGCATCTTTTATACAACCAAATCCCGAATAAGAAAAAATTAGAGGTGTAGTGATCGATCAGCTGGGGACAGGAATTTCAGCAGTGACCGGCCAGTGAGCCTCGTGTGTGCACTTCAGTATGCACAACGTGTGCACAGCAGCATAGGCAAATAAGCCAAAGTTAAACGCGAGGGAGGAACACCCCAAAACCTTTGTAATGACAGACCTAATCAAATACTTAAATCATCCAGCTGAACATGAACATTTTAAAGAAACTAACAATGGAAACGTGGATAAAGCTAAAGCTATCCAGAGCTCAGAGAGCCTCAGTATGAGCAATGGATCAAAGCCACACACAAAAAAGGGAGAAAGAGAAATGGATTGGTGTCCTGCTATCTGGTGAGATTCTGTTTTTTTATATATATATATATATATATATATATATATATATATATATATATATATATATATATATATATATATAATTTTTTGTGT
>VURO01018029.1:0-14852 GCA_015108175.1 Pelvicachromis taeniatus
GTGTGTGTGTGCATGTGTGTGTGTGCATGTGTGTGTGTGTGCATGTGTGTGTGTGCATGTGTCTCTGTGTGTGTGTCTGTGCGTGTGTGTCTCTGTGTGTGTGTCTGTCTGTGTGTGTGTGTCTGTGCGTGTGTGTCTGTACGTGTGTGTGTCTGTGCGTGTGTGTCTGTGCGTGTGTGTCTGTGTGTGTGTGTCTCTGTGTGTGTGTCTGTGTGTGTGTGTCTGTGTGTCTCTGTGTGTGTGTGTGTGTCTGTGCATGTGTGTCTGTCTCTGTCTGTGTGTGTGTGTGTGTGTTACCAGACTCCGATCTTCAGCCCGATCTCAGGTTCCAGGTAGAAGTTGTGTGTGTGGTTCAATCCCTGGTCCAGAGGTCGCTTCAGGTCGATGAAGTACGGCATCCTCACTGAGGGGGAGGAGGTCAAAGGTCACATACTGGTCATGTGACGGCTCACGGACACACAGGGTGCCTCGTTATAGTCACCATGCTTCCTGACATCGTTACTGTCTCACACACTCACACACACACACACACTCCTGTGTGGATTCCCCTTTCATAGCCGAGGTGCGCCTCCTCCTCTTTCCTTTTAAGGACATGTGGGCGTGGCACTTGGCAGGTACCAGCACGACTGACAGACCAGGCTGTGGTCAGGTGTCACCTTCATGACCCTGCAGCTAGTGTTGGACTCTTTGGCGTCTGCTGCTCCTCCAGGAGCGCTCAGGAGTGTGGAGGAGGCACCAGGAGGCACACCGTGCCTTTGTGAGGTTCTCTGCTGCAGTGCACCTGTGCAGGTGACGTGGACAGACTGATGACCCACTCGTTTATTCATTACTTTCTCAGACGCTTTGATGCCGTCTGATTGGACGATGGACGTTCTTTAACCCAGACTAATCATTCACTCGTGTTAGTCACAGAGACGCCCACGAGCAAGCTCTCGGTGACAGTGGGGAGGAAGAGCTCCCGTTTCACAGGAAGAGACCTCGACCAGCGCGGTCTGTTTGGACACAGACGCTCCGATTGGCCGACTCGGGATACACGACTCACCGAAGTTGAGGAAGACGAGTTTGGCCTGGATGGACGGACACAGCTTGATGATGAAGGGAATGCAGACGTAGAGGAGCAGCAGCCACAACACGACCCTCCTCAGCTTCCCCACCAGACCCAACCTGAGCACAGACAGCACAACTTCATTTAAACGGGCGCGGCGAGCACGCACAACCAGCACGACAGCGGGAATGACCCGCCTGACTTTAATCAGCTCACACACCTGAAAAATTCCCGTCATTAAAGTGAAGCATTATGTGTGTGAGAGGAAAACCAACCTGATCTGTTTGATTCATTTCTGTGTTCTATTCAAATCTCCTGATATTAGAGCTTCCTCTAAATATACCTCTGTGTGTGTGTGTGTGTGTGTGTGTGTGTGTGTGTGTGTGTGTGTGTGTGTGTGTCCTGTTACAGCAGCACTGGTAATGCTGCTGTAACAGGACGCTGCAGCTGAATAATTCATTGATGAGTCTGCAGAGTTTCACCTGTCCTCCTCAGACACACTGAACGGACCAGACCAGCATGTTTACACACACACACACACACACACACACACACACACACACAACCAGGAAATCAATTGTTTTTATCAACAAACAGCTTCTAAAGCCCCGCCTCTTTCACCTGGACCGCCTCCTCCTCACTTCCTGTCAGGTGTCACTTCCTGTCAGGTGTCTCCACAGCGGGGTGCTCGTGTTAAGCACGGCGGCTGGGGCGTGCTTCACTGCCTCACTGCGCCACATCCAGGTGCGTCGGCTCACCCGCCCACCTGTCCCGACTCAATCAGCTGTACCTGTCACACCTCCCACAGGTGCGCTCAGGTGAGAGCGCTCTGACTCGTGATGACAAAACGCAGCGCCGTGTTTCACAGCGACTCCCTGAACAGTGTGTCAGAGGTCAAAGGTCAGCTGCGTTTGAGGTCGAGACGCTGAGTCAGCATCACGGAGCCTGAACTTCCTCTTTCACAATCTGATTCTGCAGGAAGTGATGACACATGGACTCAAACCTGTGACCCGCCGCTTTAACACGCATCAGCAGCAGAGAGGTCACTTCCTGTCAGTGTCTGAGCTCAGACGGTGGAGACGAAAGCGACGCCGTGTCACTTCCTCTTCTGCTTGTTTGACTGTCACGTGACAGGTGTGGCGCTCGCCCGTGCGTGAAGGCGGTCAGACAGGCCGGCGGCGGGTCGTTAAAGCGAGCGCCGACAGCCTGGTGGTCACGCCGACAGCACGCACCGCGTCCGTCTAACGTTACGAGGACTGAAACGCTCTGATACATAATAATCATTCAACTAGTTTAAACGTGTAAAAGAAATCAAACCATCGCCACGTGAGGAACACCTGAGCTCGCTTCAGTGCCTCACAGGTGACCAAACGTCCCTGCACGACGCCGTCAGCCTCCCACAATGCCCTGCGGCTGACCTGTGGCTCAGGTGAGCTCCTGCTGGCGTGCCAGCTGCAGAGACGAGGATTAAACCAGAGAAGAAGAGCGGAGCTGACAGCGGCGGAGGTCAAACTCAGGGCGTTCTTCATTCTTCGTGTCTTACAGGTTCAACTCTGTGGTGACCTCTGTGAGGCCGCTGGACCTTCTGCTTCTCCCACCTGAGCGCCTTCTTCAGCTCCAGCGGTGATGTTTAACCCCGGCTGGAGGCTGCCATCTTGGAGGCGGCCCTACGAAGCTCTGTGGTCGACCTGCTGATGAAACGTGTGTCTGCTGCGTCGCACAGAATGAAGCTCGGCGTGACAGCAGTGGGACGTCAGCGCCATGTGGTGCTGCTGCAGCTGCCCACTTCCTGTCGCCACAGACGACTCTGCTTAAAGTAAAGCTCATTAGCTAAATGTGCGGCTGCTGCTGTGACAGCGTGTGAGCTGTTCCAGGTCAGGAAACAAAGAGCAGCTTTGTGCTCACACACAGAAACACGCCGCCGTGTCAGTCCGACCTGCAGCTTCCAGTCCGACCAGCTCGCCGGCCGCGCTCAAACCAGTCGGACCAGAAAGGCCGTCCCAGCGCGCTGAGGCAACGGCTGTTTCACTCCAACAGGAGGCGTTCCATCTTCTGTGTCCTGGATTTTACAGGCTTTGAATTTTTAAGCATTTTCTATTAAATTCTCTTATTCAACTTAATTTTGACATTTCACTGTCGTTTCTTCTTATTTCATGTATTTGTACCTGACGTGTACTTGTACCTGACGTGTACTTGTACCTGACGTGTACTTGTACCTGGTCAGTACGGCAGGTCTGCACTGATCATTGATTCAGAAATGAATAAACTGGAGAAGCAGCAACAACAATCATCACGTTTTATAAACGTGATGATTTCACTTCACGTCACACTGATCTTTACTTTCATCGAAATAACGCGATGCTTCAGCATCACAAGCACCTGTCCCGCCTCTCACCTGCGGAACGGTTTGGCCATGCTCTGGTCCTCTCCCGGGCCCTGCCGGCCGCCTGCTGCGG
The DNA here is from genome assembly GCA_015108175.1 of Pelvicachromis taeniatus. Taxonomy (NCBI): domain Eukaryota; kingdom Metazoa; phylum Chordata; class Actinopteri; order Cichliformes; family Cichlidae; genus Pelvicachromis; species Pelvicachromis taeniatus. The sequence continues at coordinate 3,502 of VURO01018029.1, forward strand.
GCCCCACCGCTCCTCTGCCGGTGCGCTGCTTCAGGTCCGGGTCGCCGTCCAGCAGAGTGCCGGTGGTGCCGCTGTCATGCTCCGCTGTCTGCGAGTTGGTCCGCTTACGCATGCCTGGAAACGTGATTGAAAGTATATGTTAACCGGAGGACACCCCCGTCGGTCGGCGGGGAGGAGGCCGCTGCGGTGCGGGTGACGGAGCGCTGAGAAGCGGTGAGCACGGAGCCGAGTCCCCGCTGTGCCTGCGCCGAGATCCGCAGACAGCAGCTGATCTGAAGCAGATCTGCCGCAGCCAATGGCTGCACAAGTAACACAACCACGTGGGCGCACAGTGACGCGTCCACGGCCCCCGGGGAGCGTCGGAGCAACGACAACCAAAACAAAACCGGTTTATGGGGGTTAAAGAAAGAACGAAGAAAAAAGGGAGCGCGCGGAGCCTTCAGGGGCGGCTCGGAAAGTCCAGAAACCCAGGACGCGCAGCGTGATCTGTGTCCCTGTGTTGAACATTTAAGTAGGTTTAATCGCCACTTATTATTTTACTTAATTCCAATACACAACACAGACCGCATCAGGACCCTGACATCAGGACCCTGACATCAGGACCCTGACATCAGGACCCTGAGATCAGGAAGTCCCAGAAAGAGAAGCGACCACAAAGACCCTGATAAGCAGCTTCAGTGACGTGTATTTGATTGGAAGTGTGTTTCCCGTGGAAGAAACCCACGATCACCCCAGAAGTTGGCGTTTTTTACTTATTAATGAGGGATTTTTCTGCAGAACCCCGCGTTTCCTGTTGACCGTGAACGCAGCATTAACAGTGAAGCTAACCGAAGCTACCCCAAGAAGAAGCGGCGCTGAGTGGCTTAGAGGCGGCTTTATGAACTCACACAGAGCCCGTGAGTCCGGCTCGTCCCGGTCCCCGCTGTCAGAGGCCCCTGTCGGACTGACGGATTTATTTTTAGCCGCTGCTGCTACCGGAAGAAGTCACGCTGCGGGATAAAACTGAGATTTGACGGTAAATGACAGCTTTCCCGCCCCCGGTAACAGTGACGCTAACACGGCTCTCTCTCACCTCTGGGTCGGGCACAAATGAAGCCGCTTCACCGCATCTCCGACTCTTCCCGGAGCCTTTAGGAATCGCAGCTGCCCGCTTCGTGTCGCGGAATCTAAGGTTTGGCCCAACGAGGCTTCCGGAGCTGCGCCTGGGCCGGTCACGTGACCAAAACGTTGTTTTAACCGCGAACGTTAGCCGCCTGGTGCAGTAGGAGCGCGTCGCGGCCCAACGGAGTGACATCCCGGGATTCTGCTCGGTTCTGTTCGCCACGATGTTCTGCGAGAAAGCCGTCGAGCTGATCAGAGAGCTGCACCGCATGAGCGACGGACAGCTGCCCGCGTTCAACGTGAGTGAGCCCGGCGATGACCCCGAGCGTCGCCCGCTGTTTGGAGGCGCGGACTTCATTCACAAACCTGATCTTTGACCTGCTGCTCAGAGCACCACACACACACACACACACACACACACACACACACCTGGTCACTGAGCACTGATAGTCATGTGCTGCATGTACGTTGGACAGTAAAGCTGACTCGAGGCCGTACAGCACTGATCATCAACTGGCGGCCCGCGGGCCAAATCCGGCCCGCTGAGCCGTTCAATCCGGCCCGCCACTGGAAATCCAAAATTGTGAGGATCAAAAAGAAAATAGTGGTCCACACTTTTAAAGCAACTAAAAGTGCTCTGTAAATAAATTTGACTTAGCCTGATTGAGTTGAGGCAAAATATCTATCACTCCTAGTGGCTGACTGTGGTATAGGTGATGGGAGCCTGAATCAAATGCCTTCAGTTTTGTAATGAAATGGAAAAAGTATAAACATGAAACATAATGTTAAGCCAAAATTAGATTTTTATTTGATTTTCTCCTTGGGGGTCCGGCCCCCCAAGGAGACTGTCTGGTAAAACTCTGGCCCTCTGACAAATACAGTTGACGACCCCTGCCGTACAGCGACCAGCAGACCAATGAGGGTGTCGGGTCGCGTGCTCATCTAAACACTGCGTCACATGTTCGACCGATGTGCAGCCAGCAGCACACGCTTGTGTTCACACTGTGTGATCACAATCAGCCTGGTTTAACAACAGTGACAGTGCTGCTTTGTGGAGGTCTGCGCCTCCAGCAGGAGCGGCTCCGTCAGGTCACGGGGCCTCACTCACCTCAGCTTTGGTTTCTGTGCTTCAGGAGGACCGACTGCGACAGGTGCTGCAGGAGATGGAGGCGCTGTACGAGCAGAACCAGAGCGACGTGTGAGTCCAGGCAGGCCGACGTGTCCGGGTGTCCTCAGGGTTCACAGGGTCCGAGGGTTTGGATCCAGGTTTCTGTTAACCCGAGCTTCACTGTGCCCCCCTCCCCCCTCTCATGGCAGGCTTTAAAAACCCTGAAATCCATATCAGACAAACAGGAAGCCACGTGAAGCCTTGGGCCTCAGCTTTAGTTTCAATTAATGACGCTGGGTCCAAGCCACCTACAGTTAATCATTTATTCAGCACCAAATCCCAACAACGGTGGTCTCAGGGTGCTCACACTGCAACGAGCCTACAGTAGCACAGAAAGCCAACAAGCAGCCTTTGATCGGCGTTTGGCAGCAGTGGGGAGGAAAAACTCCCCTTTAACAGGAAGAAAAGGCTCAGGGAGGCTGAGGAGTGTGACTCTCCTGAAGCTGGAGCACACCCTCCAGACCTCCTTCTAAAAAGGAGGAGCACCACCTCAGTGCTGGTTCAGAGGAGTGTCATGAAGGCCCCGCCCCTCCCAGTCTGTGTCCAGCATCCTCCCGGGCACCTGCGTGTTCGCACGCACAGACGGGTGCGACAGACGGCGTCACTGATCAGCTGATGTTCATGTGTTCCAGGAACGAGGCCAAGAGCGACGGTCGCGCCGAGCTGATTCCCTCCATCAAACTGCGCCACTGCTGCCTGCTGAGGAACCAGCGCTGCGTCACCGCCTACCTGTAACCACACCTGCAGTCATGTGACCGCCTCTGTGTTTCTCACCCGTCTCCTCCATGACCTTTGCTGATCTTTGTCCAGGTACGACCGGCTGCTGAGGATCAGAGCGCTGCGCTGGGAGTACGGCAGCGTGCTGCCCGCCAATGTTCGCTTCCACATGTGTGCAGAGGAGGTCAGTGTGACATCACTACTTGTGCGTCTCTCAGGTGTTAGCGCGCTCTGAGGCTCTTTTTATTGGCTGTTGTAAACTTTCACTTTAAAAGCCCAAGTAATTCACTTCAGGGGAGGCTTTTATTGTGAAAGAGGCAGCAGAGCGTGCTGTAGCTCTGCAGTGTGTGTGTGTGAAATCAGCTGACAGGTGTGTGTGTGTGTGTGTGTGAAATCAGCTGACGTGTGTGTGTGTGTGTTTTAGCTGCAGTGGTTCAGTCAGTATAAGAAGTCTCTGGCCTCCTTCATGCGCTCTCTGGGGGGCGATGAGGGTCTGGACATCACGCAGGACATGAAGCCTCCGAAGAGCCTCTACATCGAGGTGAGGTATTTGACCTTTGACCTTCAGCTGCAGCGTGACCTTGCAGCACTGACGCCGGCAACCCGTGTTTGTTTTTCAGGTGAGGTGTGTGAAGGACCACGGCGAGTTCGAGATCGACGACGGCACGGTGATCCTGCTGAAGAAGAACAGCCAGGTGAGGACAGGAAGCCGCTCTTCTTCTACTGTTTAATAACAAGTGAAATGTTTGAAGTCGTCACGGTAACGTCTCTCCTGTCCTCAGCACTTCCTGCCGCGGTGGAAATGCGAGCAGCTGATTCGTCAGGGCGTCCTGGAGCACGTGGTGTCCTGACGATGTGTCAGCAGCTGCACTCACCTTCATTCTGGCCTCTTCTTCTGTTGTGATAATAAAGGTTTTCTTTATTTACAAGCTCTCGGCTGGCACTTCCTGTTTTTATCCACCTGAGGCAGGAAGCAGGTTCAGCAGAACCTGAACCCCGTCAGGGACTTCCTGTGTGTTTGTGTCACGTGACTCGTCATCACAAGATCAGCTGACGGATCAAGAATATTAGACACTTGATCAGGTACACCTCAGAGTGGGCGGAGCTCCTTTTCCTTCAGAGCGGCTCAGATTCATGGTCCATGTTGAAATGACCCAATGGTCAGTGAGCGTGTCAGCACAGGTGTGAAGCTTTAATTGTAAACCTGTAATTGAAATCAAATAAAACGGGGCCGATGTTCAGCTGATCGAGTTTATCGCCGTGTTTAACGGCGCCGCGAGACGTCTGAACGGCGTCGGACCAATTAAAAAGCTTGAAACCAAAGAGCTCACGCAGCAGAGCCCCAAAGCTTTACAGCCATGAGCGTCGAGCGCCCGTGGCGTTTTCCTGCTCCAACCATCGGCCGGAGCGCCGCACAGCTCACGCTGGACCCGAGCGGGCCCTCGGGCGGCCGGTTTTGGCCCTCGAGCTGCATGTTTGATACCACAGATTTTCAAAAGTCAGTTTGAGGCTGAAAGTGGAAAAGAGTGATTTGATGTGTGTCACAGACAGGAAGTGAATCGGCTGGAGGAGGCGGAGTCACAGAGGCATTAAAACTTTATTTTAACGACGCAAAAATTAAAAAAAGTTTAAATTTAAACAGAGATAATACACACCGTGTGTGTGTGTGTGTGTGTGTGTGAGAGAGGAGACGGACGTCCACCTGCACACAGGCCACAGGTGAGGCCCTGCCCCCCACCTGCTGGGGTCTTCTCTAAATGCAGCGAGCAGTGCGTGTAGCACCGTCCGCGTTGGCATGGTTACGTGTCGAGTGACGCGGGGACGATATCCCTCAGCAGCTTGTTTAGCGCGCCGACCTTCTCCTCCAACAGGAAGTTCTTCTTCTCGGCGCGTTTCTGCCGCTGCTCGGTGACCTGCAGCGCCTTCATCAGCTGCGAGTTCTCCACGTACAGGTCCTTTAGCAGCGCGCTCGACTTGGCGTTCCTCGCCAGCTGTGGGAAAAAGACGGTAAGGGGTCAAAGTTCAGCCGGAAGATTGAACGGCAGAGAAGCGGCGCCAACGCTCACCTGCTCTTTGAGGTGCTCCACCTTCTCCTGCAGGAGCAGACGGACCGCCTTCAGTTTGGTCTCCACGTCCTCCACCCTCTGCTGCAGCGCCGCCAACTCCTGCTCGTACCGATCCTGAACGCCACACACACAGGAAGCGACAGCTGTAATGCAGTCGTGGGCGGCGGTCATCTTCATGCGCCTCGCCGTCGCGTTTCAAAGGGTAACCTCTGACCCACCTGCTTCGTGCTGATCTGAGAGCTGCTCTTCTGCTCCTGCTGCCTCAGTGCCTCCTCCAGCTGCAGACTCCTCCTCTGCTCCTCCACCAGCTGGGCCCGCAGCAGCTCCGCCTGCTCCCTGCAGCCGTTGTCCTCCTGCAGCTGTTGCAGGTGATGCACCTGCGCCACGCTGAGGGCGGCGTCCGCTCGCACCGCCTGCACAGACGATAGTTTTAAACATGGCCGCCGATCCTTTTGGTATAGCAGCTTTCACGGTAAACATCAAAGTGCCTCAAACATAAGAGGAGGAGTTTTAGAGACTCCCAGAGTGGCGCCTGTCAGCCTCGTGTGATGGACGGCCTGATCACATGACCTCAGGGACCTGCTGGATGTATGCAGAGCCCTGAATGTCACAGTCATAATCTTAGAGTGGACTTAATGAGGAGCCAGTGCAGCTGGAGCAGCTGGGGAGTGGACTGGGAGGACCGGGAGGACCGGAGGACCCGGGTTTGCAGCAGCACTCTGAACACAGCCTTACAGTCCAAACGAGATGAAACAAATGCATGACTCTGTCTAATTCAGTGTGACACAATGGGACTCAGCAATGTTGCCTACATGATACAAACAGGAGTGGATTTAACCTGAGTGTCCACAGTGACACCAAGAGAGGGTTTTCCAGAACTGCAGGCACACATTTGTCACAAAGAAGGACCTGAGTTTCTCCTCAGCTGAAGAACATCAGCCGTCCAGCCTGTACTGGAGTCTATGCAGTGATACGAACTCTGCAGCTTGGAAACATCTCGGGGCTTAAAGGAGATCTACAACAGAAACATCTGCAACGCCGTGAGGAGAAATGTCCTTCAAAGTGCATCACCACCTCACGCCTCTGTGCGACGCGAGCAGCACCACCCCTCATTGCAGCCCTACTTCCTGTTCTCCTCCCTCCCCTCTGATCGGACCCCTGCAGCCCTGATCTGGGGCACAGACCTGGTCCTGGGCCTGGATCCGGGCCTCCTCCGCCTCCGTCAGCCTGCTCTTCAGCTTCTGCTGCTCCTCGCTCAGTTTGTGGACCTTCACGTTTTCCACCTGCAGCTCCGACAGCTGAACAAACATCCACCAATCAACTTTGAGACTCTTGAGCAGGCCCCGCCCCTCAGCTGCACCTGCACGGTACCTGGTGTTGGAGCTCCTGCTTCTGGACTCTCAGTCTGCGGGTCTCCTTCTGCAGAGTGACGGAGGCCCGCTCCTTCTGCTCCTGCAGGGCCTGTCGGAGCTCCTCCTCCTCCCTCATCAGCTTCCTGACACCGGCCTCTAACTCCTCCACCTGAAACAGGAAGCAGCCAATCAGAACAACGGGGCCGCGGTCCGGTCACGGTCACGGCGGCGATGTCACGGCGGCCTCACCCTGCTCTGAGCGTCCTGCAACTTCCTCTGCAGCTCCGTCACATCCTGGGCGTGGCCGAGTTTCTCCTGACTGACGGCGGCGAGCTGAGAGCGAAGGAGCTCCGCCTCCGCCTCCAGAGAGAGCACGCTGTGCTGCAGCTGCTCCACCTGAAGTCAGAGCAGACGTCAGCTGTAAACACCAGGCTCACCTCCACCTGCACGCCTCATTTGTGTACATCAGCTCTTAAATGTGCTGTTCGTCTTAGACCCGCCTCTGCGGTCATGTGACACAGACGGGCTACAGCGAGCTAACACTGATAGTGTCCCCTCGATGACCTCGTGCCCCAGCCTGACCTTTGACCCTGAGGGTGAAACCTGTCCTGGGTTAAAGCTGCAGCTGTTCTTGTTTTTTAATATCTGCGCCGCTTCAGCGACCTTTGTGTTCCGCTCATCGGCGTCTCTCAGCAGCTTGGCCTTGTCCTCCTCCACCCACTGCAGCTTCAGAGTCACAGCGCCGAGCTCCGCCTCCAGCACCGCCTGGCGCTCCAGCTGAGGAGAGAGCACAGCGAGGTGAGTGTCCTTGCTAACCTCATTAACGGCTCTGAGCTGGGATCCTGCACGGAACCTCCTACTTTCTCCTTGGAGACGCTAAGCTCCGCCTCCAGCAGCTGCTTCTCCTGCGTCCAGTACGCCTGCAGTTGCAGCTTCTCGCGCTCGTGCTGCAGCGCCGTGTCCTGCAGCCGCCGCGCCTGAAACAGCAGAAACCATCCGTCAGACACGTCTGTCGCTCCGTTCTCGAGTCCTCTCATTCGCAAACGCCGCCGTGGTGGAGTGACCACGACACACGAGTGAAGACAAAACAAACGCAACAACAATACTGATGCTCACCGCCGCGTGCTCCTCCTCCTGCTCCTTAGAAACCGTCGCTAGGCGCTCCTGCAGCATACGGACTGATTCCTGGTCTCCACGGAGACGGGCGCTGAGCTCAGCATTGTCGGTGCTCAGCTGCAGGTTCCTGCTGCTCAGATCCAGAACCTCCTCACGGTATCTGGAGTTCTGCACACATCATCATCATCATCAGGATGAACCAGGCCTAATCCTGGTTTGGAGAATCAGTGTAATCGGATTACACGTGTTGGAGTCAGCCTCACCTCTCTGTGCAGCCGCTCCTCCTCTTCTCTGCTCCTCTCGTGCTCTCGCTCCATCTCCTCCAGTTTCCTCCTGCAGGAGGAGAAGACGGCATGGCGCTGCAGCATTTGATGTAACGTTAAAGGGCAACAACATCAGAAGGACGTCGTCCGGCGCCGAGACCAGAGGAGAGTCAAGTTTCTCAGACTCATCACGGCCCAGCGAGACCTTCAGCCAATGAGATGACAGCAGGCTCTTCCTGTTCTCGCCTGCTATCAAACCTGCCTGCACACCTGCAGCCTCACCTCTTCTTGGCGACCTCGTCCTCCATGTCCTGGACTTCATGCTGCAGGGCGCCGAGTCTCTCCTGGAGCGCTGCGTTCTCTGATCTGACCTCCTCCAGCTCAGTCCTGCGGCCCAATCACACGGTCAGAACCGCGCTCTGAACCTCGCACTCTGATCAAACGCAGCGTCGTGATTGGACAGCAGCCAGCCAGCGCTGCGAACACGCGCCACAATCATTCATGCGAGGGAGCGCAGGCTGATCAGCTGACCTCTGAACACGCTGCGAGGAGGCGGGCTCAGAAACCAGAGGAAGCCATTATTAATATCTGCAGGTGAGCACCTGCACAGGTGAGCACCTGCACAGGTGAGCACCTGCACAGGTGAGCACCTGCACAGGTGAGCACCTGCACAGGTGAGCACCTGCACAGGTGAGCACCTGCACAGGTGAGCACCTGCACAGGTGAGCAGCAGCCGAGGCTTCGTCTGGTTTCACAAACCGAGCATCATCATCATCATCATCATCAATCAGCACAAACAGAATTATAAAGACAGACAGAAGGACAGACAGGAGGAGGCGGAGTCAGCGATGAGGACTTTCATGCATTTAGATGATGTCATTGGGTTAGCGATGGGGTGAGGGTCAGTCTGCAGCAGTGCATTGTGGGTCAGGCAGACGGAGGTTAGTCGGCGGTCGGGTCTCCGGTCCGGATCATGCTCCACAAACCTGCGTGCGCCGGCCGGCTCCACGAGCTCTTCCAGAGCCAACACCAGCTCCTCCAGCTCCTCCAGCTGCCGCGTCATCTTCTTCTTCTCCCTCTCCAAGTCCTCCTCCGCCGCCCTCTGCCGGTCCTCGGAGTCCCGCAGGGCCGTCTGCAGCTGGAGGAGCCGCTCGCCGCTCGCCGGCTCGGCCTCGTCAGTCTTGGCGTTGAGCTGCTTGCGGAGCTGCAGCACCAGGTCAGCGGTGTCGTTGAGCTGGGAGCTGAGGTCTCGGAGGTGGTGTCTGAGAGACGAGATCTCCTCCTCCATCTCCACGATCTGGGTGGAGAGCTGGTCGGTGAGCCGGATGTAGGTCCCGTTCTCCTGGCTCAGACGGCTCACCTCCTCCTTCTCCTCCACCAGGCTGGACCGCAGCTGCGAGGTCAGGCTCTGCTCCTTCTTCAGAGTCTCTTGTAGGGTCTCCTCAGCGCTCCTCCTCCGGTCCAGCTCCTCGGAGACGCCGTCCAGCTGCAGCTGGAGGTAGTCCACCGCCATGGCCTGCTCCTTCAGGTCCTGGATCAGCCGGGCGCGATCTGTCTTCAGAGAGTCCAGTTCGGCTGCGAGTCTGGAAACGGACTCGGCTTTGCTCCTGAGCGCCTCCTGCAGGTTCTCCAGCTCCGCCTTGAGGGAGGAGACCGTGTGCTCCCGCGCTCGGACCTGAGCCTGTTGCTGGGCAACGGCGCAGGATAGCCGGCTGCAGTTTCCTGCCGCCTCCTGTCGACCCCGCAGGAGGCGGTCTGACACGGCCTGCAGCTCTTCCAGCTCGGCCTTCATGTGGGACACCTGAACCTGAAGCTCCTCCTCCCTGCTCCTCGCCAGCAGCAGCTCCTCCTCCGCCGAGCTCTTCTCAGAGGCCAGGCTTTTGTTCAGAAGCTCCTGAGACTCCAAAAAGGCGATGCTCTCCTCCAGCTGAGTGCAGGCCTCCTCCAGCCGAGCCTCCAGCTCCCTGCTCCGCCCGTAAGACGCCTCCAGGTCCTCCTTCAAACTGGCCTGTGATTGGCTGGCTGTCCGCAGGGCATCCTGCAAACCAAAGACCTGCTCCTTCAGGAGCCGGGACTCTTCCTCTTGCCGCTCTTCTGTGCTCTTCTTCTCCTCCCGGGCTCGCTCCTCACTGCAGAGTTTCTCCTGCTCCGCCTGCACAAGCCTCCTCTCCCAGAATCCTCTCTGCTCTTGCAGCCGCCGGCGCTCCTGGTGGAGCTGGTGCAGGAGGCGGCGATGAGCCTCACTGTGCTGCACCTTCATCTGAGCCAGCTGCTGCTCCGACTCCTCCCTGCTCCGCGAGACCCAAAACCAGCCGAGCGTGATGGCTCACAGCAACGCCCATGATTCAACACGCAATGTACGACAGCAACAGCAACGACAGCAACAGCAACAGCAACGACAGCAACAGCAGCAACAGCAACGACAGGAACAGCAACGACAGCAACTTTCTTATAGAAACGTGTCAGCTCTGCATAAACAACCAGGAGACCTAAGCTTCTACGTTTAAGTCGAGGAGCTTTTATTTTGATAGTTTAGCAGCCTTCCTGTGACTAAGTGTGCGCTTTAAACAGTGCTGACCGTTGGGGACTCGAGCCTCGTCATTGGTTTAAACTTGACGCCGTTTCGATGGCGGCGCCGCAGGATTAGGGGCTACACTCATGTTTCTGGTTGGTCGTGTGTTATCAGACCGCCGTTGTGTGAAGCGGTTTTTGTGAGGTCATCACCCACCTGACCAGCATCACCTCCTGATCCATCTTCAGCTTCAGCTCCGCCTCCAGCTGGTCCTTCTCGGCGCTCAGACGCTGCACCAAGTTACCGATCTCTCTGGCAAAGTTCTGCTCCAGCTCGGCGCGCTCCCGCTGCATCCTGGGAGCATAACCGGGGTCAAAGGTCAGAAACGGGTCCCACAGCCTGAGACAAACCCTCAGACAGGTGACGTCACCTGCGCTCCTGCTCGTGGCTATGCCCTCCTCCGCCCTGCTGGAGCTGAGTCTGCAGTCTGTCCACGGTCTCCTTCAGCTGCTTCACCTGCTGCTCCACCTGAGACTTCTGCTCCTCCAGCTCGCTGATCTCCAGCTGACACACAGGTGAGAAACAGTCAGCTCCACCTGCTGCAGCACCATCCTGACAGGGGGTTACAGTTCAAGCCTGGAGAAAGGCAGGGATACTGGGAACCAGCAGGACTCCGTCCTTTAAACTGGGACCTCTGACTGAGGTGGAAACACCAGAAACGAGCCGCATGACTCGTGGCACCAACTTTGTTTCTGCTACGACAGCTTTTAGTGCGACACCTTCCTTACCTTGAAGGCTTGAGAGATGTCCTTCCGCTCCACCTCCATGCTCTGCCTCATCTTCTCCAGGCTGCGCTCGTAGTAGTTCATCTGAGGAGGAGGAGGAGGAGGAGCAAGTGTCACGGCTCCGTCTGAAGGATGCACACTGTGTGTGTGTGTGTGTGTGTGTGTGTGTGTGTGTGTGTGTGTGTGTGTGTGTGTGTGTGTGTGTGTGTGTGTGTGTGCGCCGCGTATGTGTATAGAATAAGTCTTGCTAGCTTGGACGTTGTAGTGGGTT
>VURO01018030.1:0-10468 GCA_015108175.1 Pelvicachromis taeniatus
CACACACACACACACACACACACACACACACACACACACACACACACACACAGCTGTCTAAATCTGCTTCTTCTCTGCAACCACAGCAGGTATTTCACTTGCTGTTGTTTCTCTTTTATCCACCTCCATTGCACAGCCAGCATCCACCCTCCCATCTCAGAGCTGCCTCTTGTTATCAGTGCTGTCCTGATTTACAACATTTCAAGATGATGTTGTTTTTGAGGCTTTTGAGTTTTTGTCCTCAAAATTATGTTTATATAAAACACATCTGTGCTAGGAAAACAACAAATGATCAAAATTAAGCCTTGAAAGCATGGGTCATATATTTGTCATTGCTACATAATACCAGCAAAATTAGACATCCTGTAGCTTTAAAGAAAATATTATTAACAATAACGCAAAAATCTGGAGACCTTCATTTATGTTGTTGTACAATCATCTATGTTTTCCATTTCAGTTTCTCTATACAGACTGGTAGATTAAATGTTTATTTTAACCACTGCTAGTCAGAGAGTACACAGTCATACTCAGACTTTTCAGCGTTTTTCACAGATAAATACACACAGATGTAGCATCCAGGCTTATGAGATGCTCAGGGGTTAAGGGTACACACGATATCCAACTTTTGTGCTGCTCTTTAACATTCCAATAAAAGAAATTCCAAGACAAAAAAAACAGGAAATAAAACTTTAGGTGACACGTAACTGTAAGCTATTTTACTGTTGCATCTATTTATTTATTTATTTTTTACATATATCTATCTCATTAAGTAATCATTTTGTAAATTTAAAATTAAATTTAATTTACACACACCAGAGTCCCTTCTCAGCATTGTGACCTCAAGCACCAACCAATTTGGATTTATATATTAGTGCCGCTTCTTACTGACCACCTGATTAAAAAGAAATCAAACTGACACTGACTTAAGCTAAACTTGGCTTATGTCAATTATCTTAGTTAAATGATCTGAGTGTTCTATGAGTTTAATGGCGATAACATAGGAACAATTAAATTACATGGGTAAACTACCAGAACTGTAGCTATATCAGCATAAAAGAAAGTGCTAAAAGATAAAGTTTAAAGAAATCCATAACTAGGAAAATCGATTAAATGCCTCATTTGCAGCTTCCAGGACAGTAAACTAGTTTAAATAGTAGAGGAATTCTGCCAGTCTCTTAGATTTTACAGCAGAACATCACAAAAGCAACTGCACAATTTAACATTATGTTATATAAACATCACAGTTAACATAGGAAGAATATTTTTGTATAAGAAACCCCAAGTTTTATACTAACAAAGGATCCCATGTCAAAATTAGTAAGTTATGATGTTTTTGTAACTTGAGTATATCTCCTGTCCTAATACAGAACAAAAAAACCCATACTGTTTGTCCAGACCTCTTTCAGCTGAGGTGGTGTATAATGTCTGAAAGGCCCTTAAATTGTTAACAGATTGATATAACTATTGAAGAATAAAATAGTTTTACCAACATCACACAAGAGCCCCGTCTCACTGCCAACCTGTCATGTAGCAATGCTATGTCACATTTTAATGCGCTGGGTATCTTGCAGTGTTATTTTCAAGCAAGAAAGCTTTACCTTGCTAGCAGGTGTTAATTTGAACCATTGCAACGATCTTTTTACTAAATGTAGCAGTTTTGCAATCTAACTCTAACCAAACAGCAAAAATAAGCAAGTGAGAAGTGTAAAGGAAACTAAACAGAATGAAAACAAAGTCAGCACAAAAACAGAGCTCCTACACAAGATACAAACTGTGGTCTCCTGGCTGACAGTTTTGGAATGCCACCACTACCTATCTTGCTCTCTTGATACAGAATTTGTCACTCTCGTTCATACAGCTGCCATATGTAGCTTTGGGCGACATATGGCAGCTGGTATACTATAGTACTAACAACTCAGGACACCTTGAGAGCTGCCAGCAGCTTCAACAATACGACCCTGAAAATGTAATGGGTTGGAAAACAATAGGGTTAAGCCTTTGTTAGGTTTAGATTTCATTTACAGATTTTGTTTCCTTCCGTTTCCCAGCTTGACACTCTTGTAGGCTACAAATCTCTTCTTATGGAATAATGGGATGTGTTTTTCTGAAGATGGTGGTAAAGTTACTGACCAGAAATATAATAATTTCCTCCTTCTGCACTGTCAAGTAAAGGTGGAGCAAACACCACATGAATCACAGCAAATGCACCGGTGCATCACACCCACTTCCAGCACTCACTGAGGAAGCTATAGTTAAAATCTTTGATGAATTACCGGTATATATCTCCTGCTAACAGTGAAAGCTCTCTGCAAAAAGAACCTTGATTAAGACCTTTCCTTAATCAGAAATGCACTCAATGAGAAAAGTGCTGCATTTATACCAAGACTTGCTTATCATTGTGTGGCTGTGCAAAAAACATAACAAAAACAAAAACATTATTGGAATGAACAGGATTTAATCCTATGACTTCTTCTTATTGACACTTTTTCTTGTAATTTTATTTCTCACTCTGTTGCTGCATGTTGCATGTAAATGTGTTTTCTATGTTTGTTTGTTATTGTTTTTAAGACACAATACATAAAACGTTGGGTTTGGGTAGGTTCTGCACAGATCCTTTTCAGACAGCGCACATCTCTGCTCTGTGGGGCTACAAACTGAACTGCAATACCTGAGGACTAACCTAAATCTGTCAGAGATTACTAACATATTGTACTAACCACTAAAGGCTGGCATAAAATATTTCACCGTCTGTCACCTCACTTTTTAAGTTTGCTCTCACTGCCACATTTCCTGTCCAGAAGCATTCCAGTGGTAGAATTAGGGTTAGGTTAATTTCTGCTTTGTCACTTGAATGGAATTTTCATCACAGAAAACTTTAAAGTCTACATTCACATAAGCAGAACTGGCAAAAGCACAGACAGATATGGGTGTTAAAAATACTCATAGTAAAAATATAGATTTTCTTTACTTAAGTAAAGTAAGTGAAACAGTACCGGCTCTGAAATGTATAAAAGTAAAGGGTAACAAATTTTTCTACCAGCTACTGTACAAAGTAAACGGTAGTTCAGCCCATATTAATATGATAATAACATAACATTAATAAACAGGCATATAAATGTTATTTAAACCTAAATTCAAATTCTAAGAAATGCACTCAGCTTGACTATGAAATGCAACTTAGCGCTAACCTTAGAGTCCATTATGAGCCAATAGAACTAATTCGCTAAATATAAAATAGGTCAAACTTCAACAGGCTGACCTCAAGCAGCTTTAATATATGTACACGATACATGCATCAATATTAATAATATTTAAAAATCATGCATACTATAATAGATATTATAATAGACAGAAGTGATATTTTATTACAGAAAATGTAATGTAAATTTTAAAGACACCGTTCCTTGAGAAAGTGTCCTTAAACCACAAATTTTAACCGCAGGTCAGTTTGGCATTCTTTGCTCACAACCAGAGCTGTGTGCCTATATATTAGGGATAAATTCTCTATGACATCACTCAGAGCCAAGAGTAGAAAAAAAACTATTAGAATCAAAATGTTTAGACTCACAAGGATTTTATTCTGTAAAATCATAATGTGAACTTTTGGCCATGTTTAATAGGGCCATCCATTACTGTATCAGAATATGTATAACAGAAAAAAACATGAAATACTGCATATTTGATCCCATTAACAATTAAATACATTATGCTGATTAAACTTTTGAGTGCAGACCCTCACAGGGTATCCTGAAAACATGACATTTAGTTTAGTAAAGGATCTGACCACTTCTTCTACAGCTGATGATCAAAGTCATCTGACCATAAAACAGCTGTTATATCCCCTCTCAAACCTTCAGCACCTCTGTTTTTGTCTTTCAAACACAAAATAAATCAATGTGACCACAACACAAACCCATCCTCAGCTGTGAAGGAAAGGTGTGGTCAGAGGTTCAGAGGTCAGATGCTGGGGTGTTGCTTTTGGAGAACGTGATCACATGGTAGTGACCAAGGGTCAAAGTCTAGGTGTGGCAAATGAAACTAAATAATGTGAAGAGGGAGGTTGTTTGGTTATCAGATCTGTCCAGTTGTGCATGCATCTGTGTTACACTTATCTGTGTATACGTTTGTGCAGTTTAAGAAAAAAGGTATTGATTTAGTAACAGAGCTGAAAGCTTTTGACATTGATCTCTTCCTCTGGAGAACTGATGAGAGCTGGAAGGATCTGGGGGAGTGAAGGGTCAACACCTCTCCACACTGCTGGCAGTATTGAACAGTAATAGGCTAATAAAACCATACCCCCCCACCTCTGAAGCTATAAGTTCAAGGTTTAATGTGTCCAGCAACACATCAGCTCTTATTTCAATGACTGGAGAAACAAAGCAAGAAATTTGGCATATTATAATGCTAATATTTTAAACAATATTCAGGCATTTGCAAATCACATTCAAAATTAATTGATGGCTAGATCATCATTTTTAATGCACATGTAAATATTTTTACAAAAGAGATCATTAAATGATAATATTCAAATGATTGCTTTTCCCCAAAAATATTTAGCAATTTACACCATACATCAACATGAATTTAAGTTAATTACTCTAAATTAGTAATGCGTAATTAGGAATTTATTATCATTATTATTTTAATTCAAAATTTTAGAATTCTAATTCTCAATTTTTTTGTGTTCAAAAAAGGTATAAAATCTTTTAAAATTTCTACAAGGATGAACTAATGGATAATCACAGGATAGTATGATTTCCACAACAGTTTAATTATTGTCTTCCCTGGCTTTTAAGATTTTTTTTTTTTACTTAATCACCTGCCTGCTGTTAATAGTACTCATGCAAACAACAAGAAAAAAACTAATCAAAATCTGAAACCTGAGTGGGGAAAATTATGCTCATAAATTTTCATTCTTTTGTCATTAAAATAGCAATTGTAGTTGCTTGAATGCAATTTTACAAGTAGAAAAGTGAGAAAAATATTTACATAAACATATTAATGGAGATTTACACAGACTGTAGTGCCTGTATGCACCACTGGGCAAGCTAACACCACTCAGTGTGTGTCCATGAGAAAATAAATTACACTATGTAGTCAACAGAAAAGATAAGAAAGGTAGGTGTGTGCATGTTTGTGTGTGTGTTATGTTTATGTTTCTATGGCACAGTGCTAGTGCTAACTAATAGCTAATTTGATTTGTTCATGCCTTATGGCAAGGTTGTGTTAAATTGTGCTATTATGCGCACGCGCGCACACACACACACAAACTCGCGCACACGCCTCATTTGATATTTGACTATATTAGCAGCTTGTGCCTGACAGACGTGTCAGTGGTGCACACTGAGCCTGCTCTGGTCCCTCAGGACACTTGTGAAGGTCATATTTAACCAACTGACATAACACTCCTCCACCTCCTCTGAATATTTTATTTTACTACAGAAGCAAAAACGTCAGAGAGGAGTAGGTGTCAGAGTGTGATATGTACTGATAGCATTCTGCAGAAATTCACACCTTTGACACAAACGCTGTTATTCGGCAATAAATGTTAGGTGATGTAGTCATCAAAGCATTCCTGTATTTTCAACACTCCGGTGCTGAAACAGCTGTATTTATTATCGACTGGACGACGCCACATTTCAGTTAGATAACATGTCTTCAGGCTTCCTGTATAAAATAAAAGGCATATGCAGCTTTTCAAGAGTTTAAAAGCTGCATATGCAGCGTTTAGAAAAGAGAATTAATCTGGCTATGAAACTGTTGAACTCCACATTTATTAATCCTTTGATGCCTGCACATTGTGTCATGCAAGACTTCAGCATTCTCCTATTAACATGAATAATAAACATGATCATGTAGACTGTATGATCTTTCTGTTTTGTTTTTTTGTTTTTGTTTTTATTGATACCCTACACGGGAGCCAGCTCAGGCAGACAGTTGGTGGTACATATGCTCAGTGAAGCTCCCATGCTTGGCAGCCTGGCACTGGGGCCCTGCCAAACAGATGAGCTTATAATTATATTTGATTTAATGCGAGGAAAGTATGCTTAAGGTTTTACACATTGATTGACTGATTGATCATCTATCAGCATGCATTAGTGGAATGCAGGTGTTTTATGGCCAGATTTCTGTCCTGTGAACAAAAGGACACAAATGTTGTTTTATTTCATTTCAGATAGATTTCTGATACCCTACTTGCAAAAACTACAATAATATGAATGACTTTTGTCTAGAAAAATCTGTAGTTAATTATTTAGTGTTAAGTTCCTTTAGCTCTTGCAGCTGAACTGCTGTTAGCAAACACCCAAAATGCTAATTATCTCAACCTAATTAATCACAGCTGTACAATACAATTAGCATTATTATTATTTAATATTATTTTTATTCATGTATTATTTTGTGTTGTAAGCATTATTTGCATTTTTATCTGCAGGATCCATCCTCATATGTTGCTTTCCGCATGGTGTCTTCCAGAGTTAGAGAAGGATGACTAACATTTTCACGAATGAAGAGATGAAGAGTCCGAGACTGACTAACTGAGCAGTTTTGAACTGTATTATGTGTACTATAAAAAATGGAGGCTGTGAGCCAGGATGTGAATGTTGATTATTTTGTACTCATTCCTATCACATTTAGTGCTCTCTTTGAAGCTCAAACCCAAACCCGGCTGCCTCCAGAGTCTCCCACACAGACATCACAGGAGTCCCAAAGATCTGATTGTTCATTAACCTCGGCCTCTGCCTGTAAATAGCAACATACAACCTGTCATTAGTGAGTCATTCACTCTTGCTGTTTATCTCTCTTCTCTTAAGAGTTTAAGGTTTTGTTCTTTCTGCTCCATTACTTCCGAGGCTGCTCAATTCCAAATGTTCAGAACGTAAAAAGAAAATTGCAACATCTGTGGCAAGGATGACAAATGCCAAAGCAAAGCCATACTTCAGTTGAAACATAGTTAAGCATTTTTTGAGAGACAAAAAGAAAGATAGCTTAGCATAGATCAAAATTGCAACACATATAATACTGTTGTTTATTTCAAAATAGTCAAAAAGCTAATAATATTTCCATCAGTTTCTGCTCAGTTCTACATTTTGTCCTTTTCCACAATTCCATTTAATCTTCTTATGGCCTGCAGTTGAGCTAACATGCTGCAGCAAGAGTACTGACAGGGACTAGAAAGAGAGACCATCTTTCTCCTATATTGGCTTCTCCTCATTGGTACTCTGTTAAATGCAGAATTGAATTTAAAATCCTTCTCCTCACATACTGTATCTTAAGTAATCAAATAGGCCCATCTCATCCTAAAGACTTCTTAATACCATATTGCCCAAATACAGGACTTCACTCAAACTGCTGGCCAATTTGTTTTTCTTA
The DNA here is from genome assembly GCA_015108175.1 of Pelvicachromis taeniatus. NCBI lineage: Eukaryota > Metazoa > Chordata > Actinopteri > Cichliformes > Cichlidae > Pelvicachromis > Pelvicachromis taeniatus. The sequence goes on from VURO01018030.1 coordinate 7,372, forward strand.
GAGCATTGGAAGTACAGTAGAATGGGAGGCCTCATGGGCCTCTATCAATTCATACATCCTGATGTGCCTCATGGGCACATCTATTTTTTCTGCCTTTGCAAATAAAAAAAGCAAACTAGATCCATTTTTCCAGCTGTCTTTATGTCCTTCCCAAAAATTAACTCTTTGACTAGAATATTATCATAATCAATAGAAATTATCTACAGAAATAAGACCCCTGTTGCATACAAACAGCTGAAACTAAAATCTTTATCCTGAGATGTTCATTTTTACTTGCGCACAGTGTGATAGCAGTCACACCACACAGTGTTCAAGTCCAACTGAGTCACTTTTTCATTATCTCCCACTGCTCTTATCTTTTTCTTTCACTGAAATTCCCTTTGCACAGAGGCACCCAACTGTGTGCAAGGGAGATGTACGCAGAGGGAGGATAAAGGACACGTTAACAAATTGCAGTAGCTAAGCAGGATTGCTGAGACAGCAAGCTATGGTCAAGTCTAGAAGTGTATATAAACCAATGCTGCAAGTACAGAAGTAGAAGCATATCTCCCAATTAATGCCAGGCAATTAGGCTCACTGCTCTTCTAGGCAAAATTAAGAGTCATTATAGTCAGCAGGATATGTATAAGTATGGGTGTGTGTATGTGGCACAGAGTAAGCAGCAGGTGATATAGTACTGCTGGTGTGTGCTAAAGATAAATATGTTATCACATTTGCTTTTCATGAAAAGCTGCAAAGTAGCTCCATCTGGCCTTTATCTGCTGAGAATGACAAAGGGCATTGGGGAAAAAAAGAAAACATAGTATGTTTATTTAAATAGTGACACAGTAGACAGTCCTTTACACTCAAAATTTGACAACGCAGCTATGTAAGCAAACACAATATTCTATCTATTCTATTCCCTGAATTACTGAGTAGTTACAAAAAAAAGTTGTCTAAGAGGTTGTGACCAGGCAGTTTCCTAACATGTCATTGCTGCTCTCTAGTGGTTGCTGCGAAAACTTAAAATGTAAGAATGATGTCAGAACCTTGTCTGTATCTTTCTTTTACTACTAAAATGTACTGTGTGGACTAAGAATTCATGGGAAATAAAGCATTTTTTTAAAAAATGATGTATTGATTTATTTCTTAGGAAATGTAAAACTTTTTTAACGATGAAATTTTTAACATATTTTTGCCTTTTTGGTTAGGTATACAGCCTAAAACCTATTACTTGATTATTGCTTAACATTTACAGAGTTTTGTGAATCAATATAATGTACTCATAACCCTAAAAAATGCAAATCCCACAACTACGAAATTAAAAAAAAACAGTATTCAGTTAAACCATTGGAATGTTTTACGAGCCAAATGAGGAATATTTCTGCCTTTAACCGACCATTTCTGCCACAAAGTGACAGCTTTAACAAAACATTAATAATTAATTAATTTAAAAAATAAAGATCAATGATCTGTTTTTATTTACTTAAGTTGTAGTACATACTGACATAATGAAAATTCAGTATTTAATTTAGACACTAAAACTGTTGAAAAATTAAAGCAAAATGAATAGAACTACAACAAAAATCAAAAGATTTACTTGTTTTTCTGAGAGTTATTTTCATTATCAATTATTCACATTACTTTCTTGATTGCTTTTCTGATGAATTGTTTTGTATATTAAATGTCAAACAATAATGAAAAACATTTTTACATTGCTTCTTTTGTTTGGTTGTCTGAAACCTAAATTAATTAATTTTAACATCACCTTTTTTTTTGATTGATTAATTGACTTTTTTAGATTTTTTTTAAACTTGTCTGAAAATCTATACGCTTGAATACAATGGACAATAAAACTAGTCTCTTTGGTGGATGAAAATGATCAAATTGATGCACAAAGAAAACAACACTGTTGTTCAGTGTACAGTGGGACACACACAATAAAATGTCTCCCTGCTGCAGACTGACTCCTCCTTCAACTCACATGCTCTGCAGTAAGTCGTGGATTACCCTACTGACCCACGCTGAGTTCTCCGTGACACAGATTCACTTATAGCACAAAACCAGCAGAGGACATTAAAATTACATCAACACAACGTTGGTCATAGGACCTTAAACTCACCCAACCAGAGAGGAACCCAAACATGCGGAAATTGAATGTTTTGCCTTGTTTAGATCACATTATAATATAGTCTCTGTCATGTGGGGAAGCTTCCTGAACAGGACATTTTAAGCCCCAAGACCTACTTAAAGAAACAGGGCTGTGTTTTCTCTGCATGTATATTGGCAAAATTTTTGCCCCATGTGGTTTCAGAGTAGTTTCTTAATGACAGGGGAAGCCTAAGCAGTGCGGGTCCAGCTCCATGGCCCTCTGCGTAAACAGCCATTGCTGGCTGCCATCTGGCTGGCTCCTACTTCAGAGCAGAGAACCCACTGAATCCTTACTGATCATCTGCACTGATTCCTACATTGAACTACTGGAGTATGTAGGAACAGTTACGGATTGTAACATCAACCTTGTATGCAAATGATTAAAGGCCTGGTTTAACCAAACTAAGAAAAATATACATTCTTGCTTACTTTGGAGGATTTTAAGGGATAAAGAAAGCATTGGTTTAATTTGACATATTCTTCTTTGCAGATTTCTGCCACAATTCCAGCGTATAAAGTGTATTCAGTGTATAGTGTAATAAAGAGAGGGACTATTACAAGCAGTACATGTTATATTTATAATTAGTAGTATATTTATAACATTTATAGTGCAATCATTGATTAATTATATCATCAGCTATCTGATCGCTAGTTTCTATATTAATCTATTATTTTCAAGGCCTATGGAGTGTCTCACACACACTCAAATGGCCTTCAAAGTCATTTAAAATGCAATGATTGAATGGTATTAAACAACTTTAACAATGCAAGGTTAATTCAGTAGTTTTTCATCTACCCCTTTAACTTAAGGCCAGTAAAACTACAAACTTTATTTATTTATTCATGTGTGTGTGTGTGTGTGTGTGTGTGTGTGTGTGTGTGTGTGTGTGTGTGTGTGTGTGTGTGTGTGTGTGTGTGTGTGTGTGTGTGTGTGTGTGTGTGGGTGGGTGAGTGAGTGGGTGTGGGC
>VURO01018033.1:9568-20067 GCA_015108175.1 Pelvicachromis taeniatus
AGCGTGTTTTCATAGATTTTTTTCTCGACTTTTATATTTTTAAAAACAAAAAAAAAACAGATTAAATAAAATTTACAGTAGACATATGCAATCATTGTGCACTTTTACTACTTCTTCTGATACGTTCTGCACAGCTGTCAACAAAAAAACGCAAACACAATGGGGCGGGGGGGGGGGGGGGGGAGCGGGGGGAGGGGGGGGGGGGGGGGGGGGGGGGGGGGGGGGCGAGAAAAGAGAGTGATAGTATTTGAGCCAAGAGGGTAGCTCTTTGTCTTCCTAATGGAGCCATTACCTCAAGGTGTGTGACCCTAAGGGGTCAGTCTCACACAAACACACACACAGACACACACTCTAAGAGGAAAATATAGATTGTGGTATGAGCAGAACTGCCAAGAGCTGAAGGACAAGCTGAGCCACTGTGTAATTTGTATTTTATTAGCAGAGGTTTTACTTCCTGATGTTGCTCCCAAAAATCTGCCTCATAGCACTCCTCCTTTTTTAAAGTGGTCCTAAGCAATGGTGCTCCACACACTGGCTGCTTTTTCCACTATTTTGAGCTGCATTAAAACTGGACTGAGAATCAGTAAAGCAGGTGATGAAGGAGCAATGAATATAAATGTGATCAGTATGATTGGAGGAGGTCAGGACAGGAGCCGAACAACGAGTGTCTACAGCCATCTGTAAAACACGCTGTGTGGAGGCTCTGTCATGGGTTGGAGCTACACTTCAGCCAGTGTTGTTGGGGATCTTGTCCAAACTGATGGACTTACGAATACATTAAAATGTAGATCAGATTTTGATCGACAATGCAGATCCATCATCTGATTAGCAGATCAGCTTATTTTTCCAGTGTGATAATAATTCCAAACACACTGCCAATGCAGTGAATGCATACCATAGAAAAACACACAACAGTCATGGATTGGCCTCGCCAGAGCCAACACATCAACATTATTGGAGCAGTGTGGGATCATCTTGACAGAGAACAGAACAAAAGGCAGAAACATCCAAAGAAGAGCTTCGAATGTCCTTCAAGAAGCTGGACGACTATTCCTGAAGACTACTTAGAGAAATGAAAAGAAACCCTGTCTAGGAAGAACAAAGGTAGTCGTAACAAATACTGACTTTTAACCTTGTCAGAACTCTGTCCAAACTCTGGATGTTTGCAGATGTCTGAATAAATCACTGAACCCATTTCTAATTTTTCTAGCAAATTAAAACGAAATCAGGGGTGACTCAAGACTTTTGCACAGTATTGAATTGTCTGTTTTTTCGTACGTCTAAGTTTATGTCCCTCCAAATGTACTGATCTCACTCCCCACCCACATTACCTCTTCAGTCACTCACTACTTCTCCACCACTCTTCTTGCCTGTGTCCCACATTACCCTTTCCCTTCATTGCCATCCATTCCCTGCTCACTGCACTGAACTCTACCTAATTTAAAGTGAAAGTCACCTTTTTGTGCAACGAGTTGCTGTCACACACCAACAGTATGCATGCACACATACGCACATGTCCGAGGTACTGATATCCCATGTGCGTGTTTATCTACAACAGGACATGAAATGCAATTACATTTGTCCTTGGGAACATTTCAGTCGCTCTCTGTCCGCTTGAGGCAAATTACCTATTCAGCAGTATCACATGAACTGCAAAATATGAGTGTGGGTGTGTGTTTCTGCTCTGCGGTGCAATGACGTTCTTACGGGAACATTACACACTAATATACATTAAGGTCTAGGACATACAAATTACTAATATGAAAATCACATTCATGAAGTACACTGTCTGAATTGAAGGTGGTGCTTAAACATGGAGAAAAGAGAAAGAAAATACCACCAACATATACTTTTATACATCAGATAATAAAAGTAAAAGCAAAGTCACCAGATCTGATGACGACTCATCAGTAACTGCTGCGCTCGCATGTATCTCTCTTATTGTCAGCACACTGACAGAGTGTAATTGAGGAAAATAAAAACCCCAGAGAAGAGGATCAATTACTCGGTGTACAAGACCGGAGCGATGTTTTCATATTAGAATGATAAAGTGTTGCCCAGAGTTCTGTGCTTTGAGAGGAGAGCGTGAGCGAGGGGAGGCAAAACAGAAGGAGAAAAAGATGAATGGGGAGAAAAGAAGAAGAGACAGATGGGAGAGGTGAGAGACAGATGCAGTTTTAGTAGCGTTTCCTAATGTGGCAGTATTGTACGTGTTAGAAAAGTCTATTACTTTGTTTTCCAATGTGTGTGTGTGTGTGTGTACATCACAGGAGATTTTTTGAGTGTCTGAGAGTGAACTGATCTGTATTAAGTTGTAAATTGGAAGGGTGTGATTGCGCCTGCTGCTGTGAGACTCGGTTATCTTTCAGCCTCATCACTGCCAGCGGTCTCTGTGCTCACTCAGAGATAACGCAGGAAACAATGGCAGGCCTAATTCAACTGTGTCCATATACCTTCAATAAGAGCGAGAAGGTAAGGGGGGGGGGGGGGGGGGGGGGGGGGGGGACGCAAGTGGCCGAGGGACAGAGGAGGGCAGGAGACGGTGAAAAGAAGTGAAGGGATGAAAGTTTTTTAATGAAGACTGGAGGAGTGCAAGTGGGAGCCTCGTAGCTCTGAGTGACTTCAATAGCCTTTCCTCCCTTCCTCAGCCCATTGATGCCACTCAATTAAATTCTAATCAATGGAAAAGCCTCATTATCCCTGCTGCCTACAATGCTGTGGAATTGATCTCAGTCCCCGAGGTCCATCCATACAATGCAAAATTACAAAGTTTTGGTCTGCAGGGCCAGTGTTGGTGGCTGCAGGACATCTACATTCTGATAAGACAGCATATACACACGGCCTTTGTGGAGAATTCAAATCAATTACCCAAGTCTCTACTTAACAGAGATCCACGAGTTTGACTTCAAACTGCACGTTGTCTCCTCACAGAACAAACCTACGATCTCAGGTGGGGTTGCTGTTCTGAAAATTTCAATTTTGATTCTGAAGATGGCACAAACCACCGCGTAAGCACACATGCAGATGCACACCCAATTCCTTGCACAGCTGAAAGTTAAGGGAGAAAGATGTGGCTACTTTCAAGCAGAGACGGGGACAAAAGGTGTGCGGGGGGGGGATGTGTTTGGAAAGCTCCTGCCGATTACCCCAGGGAAGCAGACAGATGATTCGCCACAGAGTCAGAGACAGCCTGACAGCTCTCAAGCACACATGCCACACACACACACACAGCAACCCAAAGACTACACTACAAACTGAGTAGGTGACTTGAAAGTAATTTACCCCATCTATGTATTACCCACACACAAACTTTTTCCCTTTGTTTTTGTCTCAAAGACACGCGGACACACTGAGAACGAGACTGCAAAATGCAGAAGTAAGCAGAAATAGGGAAATAGAAAGGGGCAGGGGGAGCGGGTGTCATCCTATCATAAATGCTCTGGGCCATCCTTTGCTATAAATCTTTCCTGATTCATATGTGTTGCACATCTGCTAGATAAAAAAAAAAAAAAGGAGTCAGAGAGCCTGTCCCTCCCATACCACCATTTCATGTCTTTAAATTGTTGAATTTCAGCCCAGAAACACATATCCAGTATTGTGGGAGGAAAACTATTACACTAACTGCTCAATCATTAAATTCTCATTTGCAATCTTTCCTCGTTTATGAGATAAAGAGGTAACCGAGAACACAATTTCTGTTGTTGTTATCGCACCTGGATTATTTGTCAGTTTATGACGGGTACAAAGTTGCTAATTAAATGCTGGGAAAGTCTCCAGCTGGAATGAGTGTTTCTGTAAAGCCATGTGCACAATTATTCTGCTTATGAATGACCCATTTCCTAATTGACATTACTTTTTTGTCCAGACTGCAGGCATCTCTATTGTAATCATTTCCTGGGTAGAAGGTGCTATTTAAATGGCTCTGGTGAAAAGGAATGACAGTCATGCACTCTAAATCCACTAAAAGAGATGGAAGAGAATAAAACACCATAAAAAATTATATCAGTGTAATTTTCAGATTACGCTTCCATGCTGATGTTGCAATCCCAGACATAATACCCGAACACGTGGCACTGACGCTTTCCACTGTCACATAACAAAGACCTGCTGGAGTCGTGACAAGAAATCTATAGGGAAATTTCATAACACCAAGGATGGCAGGTGTATGATATATCTCACTCCTACCCCCAAAAAGCCAATCTTCTTCCTAACAGCCGAACCATGAAACATATCCAACCGACTGTGGTGTTGTTCTGATGCAAACGCCTGAGGAGAAATACAAACAGCTGCCTAAAATACACGCCGGAGGGTGTTACCAAGACGGCATCAAAGGGAAAGGTTTGCAAGGAAACACCAAGCACCATGACAAATAATCTGACGTCTCCTACCAACACATTTCATTCACATCATAGTTAACCAGCCAAACATCATAAGGATTTAGATTTTGTAACTAAGACAGCCATTACGTGTAACCTTTGTAGGATATTTGTGCATGTCAGCTAAACAAGTTCACAAACATATAACCACAGTGATGTTATAATGGGGTTTTTTTTTGGTTTGGTTTTATATATGACATGCCACATGCAAAATCCCCACCACAGAGCAATATTTAGACAAGTGTGCCGTTTAACGTTAATATTTAATGAAATGGGACCAAATTTCAGCAGCACAAATAAAATAAAAACATAAATAATGCACACGGTGCTTATCAAATTTATTTGGCCTGCTGTTATAAAAACAAGAAAATACCAAAGTTTTGGGAAATCTCTATGAAATGAGTTGAAGTCAGGTTTGTATACCCAAATTCAACCCGGCACACCGGACTCGTCCGAGAAGTCGGAAATGAATCAAACATGACGTTCGACCACTAAAACAAATGTTTTCACCTTTTTTGTAAAACGGTACATTTGGAGATTCATGGATAACAACAACAATTATATTTTAGGATTAAAATTCTCATTTTGATTAAAGAGCTTGTGCACACTGGTGGATTAAATATTCCACTACAGTAGAGTCCAACATAGTACACTTAGAAAAACAGTCCACATTGATGACTATTTTACCAACATCCGGTTCATTCCTGTTTCATTTACTAATCAGTAGATTTTCACCCCAAAACTTGCTGACACTGCATGGGATGGGGATGTTGTCGCAGGCTCATGAGCACTGGAAGCACAATTCAGTTTTAATGTTGCAGCTCAAAAAAAAAAAAAGTGGGGGGGTTAAACAATTTAGCAGAGGTGGAGAAACCCATCTTATCCGCCCCGGTAAAATCACACCCTACCAACACTGAAACATTTTTCAGCATTCCTAATTTTAGATTTGCACCCATAAAAATGTGTACATGATGAAATTAAAACTTAAAAGTTCCTAACTGCTTTAACTTCTTCATCTACATGAGTTTTCTAAACCACTGAATACATATTGATCTTTAGAGGCAAATCTCGCCTTTGGAGATATATACTGAGAGAGAGAGAGTAAACAAACACAAGAGAACACTGTAAGCAGCGCTTCTGGGCTGCTGGAGAAGAATGCTAAACAAAACAGCTTTAGCTGGCCTTGCTCTGAAGTGACAGCACTGCAAAGCCATCACTTATGGCTGCGTGCTTGTGTCTGGAAACGGCAATAAATTACAGATAAAATACTGCAAGGATACATGGTTAAATGAGGGATCTTTCAGACTTTATCTATAGCTAGGTGTGTAAAATTATGTCATGGTGGATGCATTTGAACAATGAAGACCCATGATCAAGTGTAACAGGCAGGTATATAAACACATGCAGCTAATATGACTTAAGAGGAAACTGGCTGGCATTGCTTGAAATTCATCAAGTCTTCGTAAAATCTTAACCAGAACTAGTTCTTGCATAACTCTAAACCTTAACCATATCCTAAGCTTTACGTTACCGTGACCGTGAAACGTTATTTGTAGCATTATATTTCTAAACAGAAGTAAAATATTTTTTGAGCCTAGCTCCAATTACTGTTTGTGTTAACATGCTGATTTCCAGTTCTTATTTCAGTTCAGTGTGTGTGTGTGTGGGTGCACCGTTTTTTTTTCTCTTCTCTGTCACGGCACATTTCTCAGTGGGTGTGCACTAACAATGCCCTCTCCTCCTTGTCAAGGTTGAACTAAGCTAACATCTCAAACACACACGCGTGCACACACACGCGTGCACACACACGCGTGCACACACACACGCGCACGCACACACACACAAAAGCTCGCTCACATCGCAACAAGCACGCTTAAAAAAAAAAAAAAGCTGCGCATGTAACTCACCTCATCCTGACTTCTTATCAAACCTCTGAAATGAGCTATTGAAAAGTCAGTGATTTCAATTAAATCCAGCCCGTTAATAACAAACCTCAGTCTCCATTCATTCAGGATCTTCAGTATTCAGTCACAAAAAAAAGCCAGGGTCAGGCAGGCAGCGCGTGGGTTTACTGCAGCGAAGGGAATAAAGGACCACTTCTCTCAAGGACAGCTTACCTGAGCTATCACAGAGTGGTGGTTTACCTGGAGACAGTGTTAAGAAGAAGTTGATTATATAAAAAAACTACAGAGAAACATTCCTCAATAAATATTTTTTTAAAAAAGAAAAAAAAATTTGCCTTTCCTGGTACACCCAGCCTTGGTTTTGAGCTACATGTGGTCCATTAAAGGTAATGGAAAAATAGTGGTGGTTAGGCAAATTACACTATAAAACCACTGTGTTGATTTTACACCGCCGCTAGCTTCTGTATATGTGAATGCAACCCCCCGCCCCGTAACTTTAAATAACAGTGAGGCTAATACCCCATTCTCAGCACAAATACAATGGCCTCACTCTCCCTGTCTTTATATCTCTTTCACTCTCTTTCATTCCCTCCTTTTCTCTCTCAGGTGTTTCAGCAGGTAAAAACCCCATTTCCCTGTTCCCCTTAGGGAGCGCTGACCTAACTGTCGGTACTCCCGGGAGCCCCAGCTAACTCTGCAGACCCATTTGTCAACGTTGACCCTGAAACACTCCCTCTTTCCACCCCCTCTATATCTGTCTTCCCTCCCTACCCATTTTCTCCTCTTCTGGTTCTTCAGCTATTTTTAAGTCTTCCCCACATGTCTCACTGTGCGCTTGTCCTCCCAAAAAGGCTATAGGAACATCAAAGGCTGGATAAGAAAGACAGAAAAGGAGAGCATAGGGGAAAAGGACATCGGAAAAGGCAGAAATATTACTGAAGTGAGAAGGAAGCGCTTTTAGGCACTGATGCTAAAATACTATACATCAAAACTGTGAGCTCATCTTTAACAGTGACTCAGAGGTGTAATGTGAAGGGTGTCGCTCATAGCAAGAACCCACAAAGAATCATCGTCAGACTCTGCAGTTAACCTCAGCTTTATGGAGCATTTTAGTGTCCTGCAGCTCATTATTTCACTTTCAAAGCTGAAAGACTTCATTGTTTTGCTTTAGTCTCATGACTCCCATCAACCTGATTTCCGGCTTCACCAGGCAAATGCACTCGGCTGAAAAGTTCTAATAAACCCACTGTACACTTACAGCACCATTGTCAGCTCCAGTACGGTGCAAACGTCGTGATCTGCCACACATTTCTTTACATTTTGCTTCAAAGAAGCCAGACTTTACAGTAATTTTTTAAAGTGGTTTTGAGCAATGGTTCTCCAGGCTTTCTGAAGGTCTTTCAAACATTTTCTTAGGCACTTTGTTAGCAGCAGCCTGTTGCAAAAACACATAATTTATACTCTTTTCTTTGATCTATGAAAGATAACACAGTTTGATGGCCATAAAATAGTATTTTACCACCAGCAAGGTCATTCAGAAAAAGGTACTGGTGAAAACTCTGCATATCTCAGCATGGAGCATCATTAGAAAATGTAATGAAACTAGAGAAGAAAAAGAAAAATGGTCAAGCCTAAAAACAAAAAAGGGAGATGGGAAGTATGTGAGACTTTAAGGAAAAAATCCAGCAAAGACTTGACACAGGACCTAAGAGATGGAGTACTAATGTTCACTGAAGCCTCGTTACTGTCTCGATGGAATGGTGGCTGTCAGAAAGCCATTCTTAGGGAGAAAAGGCTGAGGTACGGTTCTGAGGTTTGGTTCAAATCATCAGCAATTTCTACAGAGGAGGTCAGGAGACAGGTACAACAGCAAGTATCTACACGCATCTGTACAACACGATGGAGTCACTGTCATGGTTTAGGACTACACTTCAGCCAGTAGTGTTGGGGATCTTGATCCAACCTGATGGAATTATGAACGCACTAAAGTACCATCAGATTTTGATCCACAATGCAGTGCCATCATCTGATTGGCCACAGTTTCATTTTCCACTTTGGTAATAATCCTAAACACACTGCCGATGCAGTAAAAGGACACCATAGAAAAACACACAACAGTCATGGATTGGCCTCCCCAGAGCCCGGATCTCAACATTATTGAAGCAACGCTGGATTGTCTTGAGAGAGAACAGAACAAAAGGCAGAAACATTCAAAGAAGAGCTTTAAATGTCCTTCAAGAAGCTGGACAACTATTCCTGAAGACTACTTAGAGAAATGACAAGAAAGCTGCCTAATAGGGTTCAGGCTGTGGTCAGAATAAATGTGGTCATATCATATACTTGTTAGACTTGTACAAGTTATTTGTCTCAATGCATTTCTACACCTATTTCCTAATAAAATGTAATCCATTAATGTGTACGTCACAAAAAAAGACTAACAAGTTAATAAAAAACATTCATTTTGAGTACCCGATGCATGAATTTAACAGGTCACACAGAGCTAATATTCACAGAGGTCATGTACAGTAATTACAATATGCAAGGGGGGAGTTAATAGGATGCACACTGACTTCCTCAGCAAAATCCTTATCTCTAATAACCACACTATCAACTTAATTAAAGACTTCTTTTTTAAAAGCCCCTCGGCCTTGCTCAGGTTTTTCTCTGCGCTTCATATTCTATCTTTAACGCTCTCATTTGTGCCCATTTTGTCTTTTTCCGGCCGCTGCTTTGTCAACGTGAAAGCTGTTGAGTCACTCTTTCCTCGTCTCCATTGTCTTCCCCCTATCTTTGAAGTCGCCCGAATTCCGCAACGCCGCAGTCTTGAAGCGCAGCGCCCACTGCACTGTGTCAATTACATGATGTGACGCGACACTTTAGGGACTACATATTAAGGACTCTCCAGTTAAAAGAACCAAGAGTGCTGAGACAAGTTGCAAGTGACCTGAAAACTAAAAATAGTTCCTCCCAAAAAACTCGTCTTTCACTGCAGCATTTAAAACTGGCAAGACAAAAATGCAGTCGCTGAAACTTACATCAGATACCCCTGTAACTCATGTAGCTGTTGTTCTATCTGATAGCAAACCGTTATGCGCGACATAGATAACATGCTTCATATATGAACAGATAAAATGTCAGTCTGGACTCCCAGGCATAAGACTATTGAGCATATTATTCTGTTACTTCAGTTCCAGAGGGTCAAAAATTAGCCGTGTTGCTGATGTGAAGTCTGTGTAGCTTTCAGTAGACTGTCAGACACAAGGACACTCAAGTTTCTTTTCAGCCTCTACAAGACCTCTTAAGTTGTCTTTCATGTTAATGGATGCAATGCAGCATCCTTTTTCTTTCTTTTCTTTTTTTTTTTCTTAGAGCTGAAGTTTTAAGAGCAAAGTGCTGCCTCTACATTACGCAAAACGCGAGAGCGAGGAAGAGAGGCAGGCAAAGACAAATAAACTGAGCATGCCAATAAAACATGAGTAATTCCATTTTCCTGAGAGCCCCCCACGGTGCTCACAGCTTGTTCAGCGCTTGTCATACAGGGACATTCTTACAAGTTGTGGTTCTTTTTCCCCCATCCATCCATCCATCCATCCATCCATCCATCCATCCATCCATCCATCCATCCATCCATCCATTTATCCGTCCTCCCTGACGGTCTTGCCTGCAACTTCAGAACAATTAAGGTTGACTTCATGCTCCACGGGGCTTTTGGTCATAATAGAGAGAGGAATGAAACAAGGGAGAGGCTTGTGGCAGGGATATTTAATTCATGTCACTCTTACTGCCTGCATCTCTACGTTCCCTGTCTTTTAGCACAGCTCACTGCCCCCAACATGGTGGAGTGCTGGGCAAGGATACACTATGCTAACACTAAGGCAGAGGCTATGGCCCATTTTGTGTTGCCATGCTAGAGAAGCTAAGAATGAGGCGGGCAGGGGAGGGAAACAACCCAGCCCTATTCTAATGCGACTTATTTGCTGCAGATTCATGCAGCGACAGCAATTCTGCATGACCGTGCATGTGTTGCATGCACACTTGGGTACATACCGGTATGTACTCTTTTAAGTCAGAATGGTTGTAGCAAAAAACGGGAGTGTGTGTGTGTGTGTGTGTGTGTGTGTGTGTGTGTGTGTGTGTGTGTGTGTGTGTGTGTGTGTGTGTGTGTGTGTGTGTGTGTGTGTGTGTGTGGTTGGGGGTGGGTGTGGGTGGTGTGTGCACG
>VURO01018034.1:15009-38531 GCA_015108175.1 Pelvicachromis taeniatus
TCTGTTATTTATTCTTTAATCATTCTCTGTATTGTTAAACTAGATCACATTTACTAATTTGTGAATGTGCCACTTCAAAAATATTCAGATGCATTTACTCTTAGCCATTCTCCGATGTAGTTTAGAAAAACTTGCTGACTTGGCTACTGACACAGTAATGATATTCCATGTCTTACTAAAACAATACAATGCTGACACACTTGCAATATTACAAGTTGGATTTGCTATTATTTAGTTTGCTTAAGCTCAACGACAGAGCAGGATAACCTGTGACTTGGCCTTGAAATTATATTTATTTACAGACTATCTGTTGGTTAGTAAGGGACTCATACATCAGGTGGTATGAGGTTGGTGAAGGTTCAGTACCTGAAACGCTGAGTCTGGTGGTGGAGGGGTCCTGTGTAGCGGCGCGCAGCAGTCTGGTACAGCTGAGTCAGTAAGGCCTGGCCTGTCTTCTGGCTGGGGTTGTTGGCGAACTTGACAGTGATGGGCTCGGCAGCACCCAAAGGCTTCTGTCCGTTCAGTCCTTTGATGGCCTCCTCTGCTTCATTTCGCTTGTCAAACCGGATGAAGCCCACTCCTCGTGATATGCCTGCTCCGAATAGCAAAGCAGGACAGTGTTACTACCTTGGCATCAGTGTTGCTTCCTGCAAGCGTGACTAGCCTGACACGCACTGTATTGATATATAATTTATCCCAAAAAACTGACTGACAGTACCTGTAACTTGGTCCACTAAGATCCGTGAGGTGATGATCCGACCATATTGGGAGAACAGCTGTTCCATGTCCTTCTGGCTCATTGTTTTAGGGAGCCCGCTAACATAAAGGTTGGCATCACGAATGGAAGCCGAACTAGGCCGGGCATACGATACCTATAACACACAATATAAAATAATCACTCTTCTGTTTTTTTGTATGGAACAATTTAAAGCAGAATAAAGAAGAACCATCACTTTGACTGGAGGCACATGTTAGCTAAAACTAGATTGAGTTTCCAAAAAATAGTTGCGATTTCTCCTTGTTTGACATTTACAGACCTAGATGTCTTTTTGGTGTCTGTGAACTTAATCAGAGTCACACTGAGAGCATTGCAGACACGCTATAACGGCTGTGACCGTTATCCACTCTGAGTGTCAGCTTTCTTTTGTACTTTAAAAAAAAAAAAAAAATCAGCCTTAGTTGATATATTTTACTGAATTCACCAGTGACTTAATTAGTGCATGGCCATTTTCTAATACATCTGTGTTTATATCCCTTATGGTTTTCTGTTGGTCTACTTTCAGAACATTTTGAGTTAGTGGTGCAGAGCGGGATCTAATTGGCTGTAAAAGCAATAGACATGTTCTCATTTTTGTGTTTATAGGAACACGTGAGCACTTCTGTGACAGATAGTCCAGTCCAGTGCATTGTTAAAAGTGATGTGTTTGTGTGTGATGGAGAGACAGAGTAAGTGTTGTCTGAGATAGGCTGAGCTGCCCTCCCTGTCCTGCCTCCTTCCTTTGTCTCTATTCTCTGGGGGAGAACAGCTCTACAGGCAAACAGCAAACAATGTAATTGCATCACAAGAATTGCAAGATTCCAAATAAGATGTAAACCTGGTTTTCACACACACACACACACGCATGCTATTTGTCTGCATATGGTGTAATGAATGCAAATGTATTTAGAAGTAGTTGTACTATTCTTTAGTTTGTTCTGACACAAAGAAAGCAGTGATAACAAATACAACACATATATTTTAGATATCTTCAGTGTGAATACAGGTGTTCTGATTTTATCCATCACTGCTAAGCACTAGTGTCTATTGTGCACACAGACAGACTGTATGAGCAGGAGGGTTGTGTGTTGGAGTGATTAGGGTGTTCTGGACGAGTCAGGGGGGAGTCACTGTGTTCGGGGAGCAGAGGCTGCCCTATAATTAACCCTCTCGCTGTCGCTCCCACATTACAGATGGTGCCTGAAGCCCATATGGCCTCTAATCCTGTCATTGGCATTCTGCTCTTTGAGCTACCCCCTACCCTTCTATTGCTGGCCCCACCCTAACACCTTCACCCCTTTCTATTGAAGCTTCCTTCAAACCTTCAAAATCAGGAAGATGAAACCGGTCTATGGCCGCATGAATTATTTCTGAATTTTAAGAATACATTACAAAGCAGGTAATTACAGACAGTCATCTATGTATAGTTACATTAAATCGGAATGATTTTATATGATTAACATTGTAGTATAATAATTATCATGATAGTCTCATTACTCCTGCTTCAGAGGGAAAGTAAATTCACAAGGTCATGTGCAGTTTTAATATAATATACAATACGATTTGTCTGTCAGTTTACCCAAAAAGTAAGCATATACAGTGTGTGACTTCAAGTGAATTGTTTGATTACCCATAAGTCATATGGAAGGACAGCTGTTTTAGGATCACCTGCTCTGCTTTTTCAAAAATTCAATTTTTAAATCCTGCAGTTCATCTCAATCTTTGATGTTCTTTTATTGTGTTCGGGGGGATTGAGAGAATCCGTTTTTATGCCCCCTTTTTTCCCTCATCTGATTTTGGGACAAAGGAGCCCCCTAATTAGGCTAGATTGGAGGCAGATGGGCTAACCTGGACTGACCCTCATGCACCACAGTCAGGCTTCCTAATTACATTTCCATCACAATAACCTTTGCATGCTGTCCACCCCTTGCTTTCTGACCTCCACTCTCTCCTCCTCTTTCAGCCTTTCTCTCACTTCCTTTGTTCTAGCCTTCTGCCCCCTCATCCCCATTTTCTTCCCCTCCCTCTGTCACGTCTGTCGCTGCCTCTTTCAGCAACCCTATTGACAAAATCTACACTTCCTCTCTCTGTCTAGCATGCTGTGAAGAATAAAAAAAAAAACAGAGAGCAAAATTTGTTCAGTTCTGCTTACCTTGATTGTTTTAGTCTGCAATTTGAGACCATTGAGTGTGTTAATAGCCTTGTCTGCATCATTTGGGTCGACATAGTTTACAAAGCCATATCCCAAACTCTGTCCTGGAGACAAAGAAAGAGATATAGATGAAGTTTGGGATTCTCTAAGAACAACCAACAAAAATCATATTTTTCGACATGTTCAGTGTGTTGCACCTGTTATCTTGTCTCTGACTAGCTTGCAGGACTCAATTTCTCCAATGCTACCAAACAAACTTTTGAATTCTTCCTGGGTCATGTTCTGAGGCAGATAGTTGACGATCAGGTTGGTTTTGCTGTCATCTGTGGAGCCATTTGTGCTGATGACTGGGCCGTTAGGCAGACTGGTTCCGCTTGGACCGTTGGACACCTGGGTTTCCATGGTGCTGATTATCTGCTGAGGAAGAGGGTGGAGTTAGATTCATAATTCACGAAGAGACACGGTGGTGATCGGCGGTGATATAAATATCATATTTATCACACCATTTTACAAATGCAAATATAACCGCGCACACAGACTGTCCACTTTGTCACTGTCAGAAGGAAATGTCAGGAATCAGCAATGGTAAAATGGAGACGGATACCAGCTCTGATTTATTATCCCCCACCCACCCCCACTGCACCCCATATTTCCTCCTCTCTCGCTCTCTGCCTCTGGTCCTGCAGATGTCACAGTCCCTTTTCCCTTTCTCCTTCCCTCCCCCCACTCTTTTCCAGGGTCAAACACCATTACATCATTACACAGGGATGGATAATAGCGATGGTAGCGGTGTGTGTGTGTAAGGTTGGCAAGAGACTGGGGGGAGTTAGGAGTGGCAGAGGTCGAGATTATGGACAAAGGGAAGAAAGCGACACTGTTAAATGGATTTGGTGCTACAATAAAAGGAGAATACCACGGTTTGGTTAAAAGATAAATCTGGATTACATGTTTGCTCTTCTGCCTTTGTGTTTCCTGGTGGTCAGCTGACAGTGGAGTAAGGGTATGGGTTAGTGTACAGTACTATGCTCATGTCTGCAGCGTTGCTCTGGTGTGCACCATCTTGCTTAACGTTAGCCACGTGGGATTTCACGGAACAACTGTTTGGTCGCAAACAAAACTTCCTGACTTATTTTCCACCCACTCACTCACAAGCAACACGTACTGCTTGGTGTTTGGAGAAACATATCTAGCATAAGCCTTCATAGGAAATGACCATGTTCACATTAAACTACACTGAATTGATGGAGATAGCTCAACTCTATGAGATTACTGTGGTAGTCTTACAGACGATGCTTTAAAAATAACCACCTAAATGTGTAAGTCTATGATTCTCACATTAAATATAATTGCGTTTACTTATTTTTTTAACTTAAGGTTTAAAGTCATGTAATTTGATTTGATTCCCTTCACTTGTCAAAATAAATGAGTATTCATGTTTAGAGTTAAAATCCAATTTTTGAATCATGAAGCTAAAATGATCACCTTTAGGCAATGGCCCTGTTGTGCCTTCGCAGTATATTTTTGAGTATAAAATTTCAGCTTTTATGCAGCTCAGTAACTCCATAAATTGCCTGAATAAATAACGCTTGCGTGGTGGTGGAGGCCAAAATGTAAATTTTGATGTCAGATTGCTGGATTGAGCTGCTGCAGAACTGGGTGGGTGTTATGCAAGTCAAATGGGCTAAATGAATCTTCTCTTGGATGCTCACAGTGTACTCCAAAGCAACAAAGGGACTTAATTAATAAATCCTCAAACTTATATTGAAATTTGCATGCTTGATAGAGAACTTACTGTAGGTGTCCTTGAATCACTAAACAGTATAACAGGAACACATATTGACCTTTAGCTCCTTGAAGCATGTACTATTAATGGACAATTGATGTTATTTTAAAAATATTTTTCTTTTTTGGTAAAACTTGGATGGTTAGCACACAGAATTGACTTATAACCTCATATCATCTCCTCTAAAACAAAAAAAAATAGCATTGTTTCTGTGTTAGGACTCATTTTACTGAAAAAGACTCATTCCTTCCTTTGTGTATTTAATGTATGTGTCATTTCATGTGCTTTCCTTCTTTTTCTAGTCCCTCTGAATAGGTTTGTCTAATGAAACCTGCTTTTTCCCTTGCTTTTGTGACCGGCTGTCTTGCTTTGAGCCTCACCTTGACTCACGTTGCCCAGGTAACAGCCCCTCAAAGACTGCATTGTTTCAAATGGCTGAAAAAGCTTTCTTACTGTAGGCTGAGTGTGTGTCTGTTCTCATTAGGCGCGCGCAGGTTAGACATTCGTCCGCCTTTTATTCTGTGTATTGTATGGCTTTGTAGGAAATATAAGTAAGTCAGATTGATAATGACAAGGGGTGAAGCAGCACAGTGACGGAGTTAAAGCAGCTTAAAAATAAAATATTTCAAACACACATCTACGCACAAACGGCAGATGACATAAAATAGCAATCTGTCAAGCAAAGGTTTTGATGTCCGGCTGTAATGCCAACTGAATATCACTTGCGTCCTCCTCTAAATGATAATGATGAGTTACACGTCTTGACAAAATAAGGTGGAGTCAAGCGGTTATGTTATTCATTTTAATAATAACCTAGTACATTGTTGTGTGATGTGATGCATCTGACTAACAGTAACACAAACAGCTGAATGTGTCCCAAATATGACAGAAGCATTTCGAGGGAGGGGGAAAAAAACACACAAAAAAACATATTAGAGCAAATTTGACTCGCCAACGAAAATAACCCTCAGCATGGCGGAACACACATTCCCAGTCAACAGTGTGAAGTTATATAATTCACAGAGCCACCGAGGAAAGGGCTGGGCTCAGAGATTGGCTGACATAAGCAGCAACTGAGATTAAGATTTTCATATAGAAAACGAGAGCAACAGCATGCTTGGGAGTGATTTGAAACAAATAGAATTTTTTTTCGGTTGTCATATTTCATTTTATACACCATCAACAAAAAGCAGATACTCTGGATTGCAGTAACCCAATTACTGTGTAATACAGAGAAATTACTGGGATGGGTGCACAACAGTATGAATAATCACGATACGCTATAAGTATACACATACTCCAGCTGGTGGCTCCAGAGATTTTTAAGTATTGGTGACAAATACAAAGATCTCTCCAGGGCTAGTTAGATTTCCTAATTGTGTAAATCCTTTGCTGCCTTTCATTACCCATTTTTCTGAATCACTGTCTAAAAAGTATGAAAACAAGCCAAATAAAGAAGATTTTTTTTTAAATATTTTGCTGTGGTAGCTCTGTGTGTTCCCCCACCTCGACTGCTTTCGTCTATTTGGGGGTTCTGCGAGATCTCCCTTAATATTTAATGTACTGCATCAGCATCGCCTACACATGGTCCCAGACTTGCACGCAAACAAGAGTCCTGCCTCCACTGCCAAACACATGAACCCAGACTTGCACGCAAACGAGAGCCCTGCCTCCACTGCCAAGCACACATTCCACCTACACGGTACACTATTAAATTACAAAACACAGAAGCATTACAAGACTAAATGTAAACGCAGTCTGTGTTCTCTGTCTTCTGATGCATATAAACAGCTTCCCCAATTCATTTCTGCTCCAAATGCACTAAAGGACTCCAGGCTATAATGTACGGAAGAATAATACTATCCCAGTTTAGCTCCTAACATGGGATTTACCACATTAGAGGTTACAGTTTGGATGTAACATCTAGCGTTTTGACACAAAGGTCACGCAAGGGAATCATAAGCTTAGTGTAGCGGTAGATTCACTCGCCCTGCCAGTGTTATGTGTGTCTTTAAATCAGTCACAATGCACAGTAAATTTATTTAGATAGACACTGAATTAGAATAATAACTAAGATTTCTTCTTTTAAGACATAAACCTATCCCCAGTTTGCATTTTAATGTGTTATGTAAAGATTTTTTGTTTTTGAATTTTTCTTTTTTTCTGGATGGCATGAATCAAAAGTAAATGCAAGGCTAAAGTGTAAATGAGCCTTCTAAATAACACAGATTACAGGATTATCCCAAACAAAGGGCATTAGCCACACTCTCTGCAGCTTAAGGGATCATGGTGGCAGCTGTAACACAACAGGACGACAGGAGTCACAGCTCATGTCAGCCATGCGCTCAGACTCCATGCTATTCTCCGCTCCACAGACTACAAATGAAAGATTTCTAACAGATTTCAGCTCTCCGAGGAGCGCCTGTGCACTGCTTTGATAAAATCACAGCAGACAAAGACGACCGAGAGAAATCTTGCAAGTCCTCGTAGCATGCGGGTCGCTATCCAGCGTGCTGAAAAAGGGAGTGGCTTTCGGACGGTCTCATTTTTTTAGGCCGGCGATGGCCGTGAATCCAACCGAAGACCACCGAATCGTCATTATTATTAATAGCATTGGTTTTAATTTGAAGTACGAGCAATAAATAAATAAATAAATAAAACAATAATAATTTAAAATCTGACAAATGCAAAACAGAAAATCTCGATTTGTCTTTTTCTCTTATTTCTCCCTGTTTTAAAAAGCCAAGACTTGTGAGCTCCGCAGGCATTCATGAACCGGAGCGCCTATTTGCTGAATAAACGTATTGAAACGACCAAACAAAAGAGCCACCCGTTCCTCCTCTTCTCTCTCGCAGAGGCTATGGCAGCGCTATGAATATTAATGTAAACAGTGGCGCTTTGTGTCGTGGCCAGGGGGCTGCAGGACTCTCCGGGAACAATGATTGTTACAGTCACCAGCTCCGAGTTAACAACGCCACGATAAGTCAAATATAAAAATCCAAAGTATTTATTAGCGCTTTAAAATGGGTTGCTTTTTGTCTTTTAGAACCGGGTTCTTTTAATTATTTGTTTAATGGCTGCCTTTAACATGAAGCATTCTTGAATTCATTATATATTTATATATAATTAATTCACAATTATATATATATATTTTTTAAATAAACTGTCTGATAAAATATAGAATTATTTAACTCTTTATGAAATTATCATTGTCTTTTGTGTTGGGATTTTGCAAACAGGTAAATCCTACAGTGTCAGAGGAAGATATGTACTCTTCCTCGGCCTGCTGGGTTTATTTGTTGTTAACTATATAAAGTGGTGGGCAACAGGAGGCATTTAACCGCTTATATAAATGGGATTTTACGTCTCGACCTAGGACACAGCATAGTTCAAAATAAATAGCATTAAGCCTACACTTATAATCGTTTAAACGTTTTATTTGACGCCAGGCTTAAAGATTCACGTTGAATTTCTGTGCGACTTAAGATCAAACAGCTGGTTTTACTGTGATGGCCTCGACAGTCCTTGTCCTTGAATTGTGTAAGTGCCTTGGAAAGGTTATCTGACTCAACGCTTTTATTTGCTTGGCACTGCGGTACAGGCATGGGAGACTGCGGACCATGTGGAGGGGAGCCACTGTCGGTGTGACACTGTCTAGGCCTGCACAAGGACAATAGGTAACGTATAGAGCGAAGAGAAACTGGAAACGAGACAAAAAGTGGACAACAAATCAGTCCGATCCTGTCCACCTCCATGTTGCACACTTTTTCTGAGCAGTATTTCAAATTCCTTGAAATGATCTTATAGATCCTATTTTTTTCGAGGACTATCTGCCTCTCGTCCTGTTTCCTCTGAGTGTTAAATAATTTATTTTGTGAACTATTATTAGCCGTAGACTGAGCAGCCTGAACAGTTTATCATGTTTAAATATGTCAAGCTCTGATTAATAATTACACAATTCCCAAAAAACGAAATTAACGGTGATTTTTATGTTTCACTCTTACTACTCTCCTGCGCGCAATATTAAGCTTTTTATCTTCAGCCTTAAAGCTTATTCTCTATTTCTTGGTTATTCATTTGCTTCTATAATTTTATGCAAACGTGTCTGGTCTTAATTCGCCTGTTTGGATAAACTGCATTCAAGCAGAGCATTTGAAGAGGAAAAGCTGAATAGGTCGTTTGAGGCTTCAAGGCCCTTGTTGGGTGCTCAGGTCCAGCAGAGACACGCCCAATCCGACCGTCGGCGCACAGCAAAGCTAATTTATCAGCGCTCGTCTCCTTTCATCCGACGAGCGCACTGCGAGCAAGCATGGCCATCTTGCAGCCTACGTGAGCGCTGTGAAACTCGGAGAAATGCGCTTAAAATGGAGATGTCCGTGTGCGGCCTTTGCTGTCACGGCCTCTGAGATTTCCAGCCCATTTACTCGGTTACATCGCAACGAGAACCCGGAGGAATTTGGACTTTGTCTGATTCAATGCTAACCAATGGGTGCGTAATCTCCCTCCTCCCCCTCCCTCTCACGGAGTGACTCGACCCTTTTTTTCCTCCCTTTGCCTCGCTGGATGGGCCCTCAGCCTCCGAGGCATCATGTTTTGTCTCAGAAAGCCGTCTCCAGCATCCTTGTTCTGCACCAGGCAGAGAAAGCCCGTCCTCCCCCCCGCGCTGAACCGCCTCATGGCATTTCTCCCTCTCCATCACTCCGATCCTGCAGGATTCCTACATCTTGAGTGCTTATTACGAAAGAACTATAACCAGAGCTGCGACATTTAGGCACTCCTAGCTATGATGCTAAACCGTAAAACGTGTGCTACAGAAAATGGCAGGGAAAAAAAGGAAAATAATTCATCCACCGCGGAGGATGACTGCAGGCTGGAGCGCAGCCGGCATGGCGCATCACTCAGTATGAGATTACTAACTGCCTCTATCGATTGTTAATCTTATCGTAACAACAAGGCATCGCATATTGGACTTTTGACACTAATCCCAACACTCCTTTATGTCTTGGCACAACCACAGATCTGGGTTTTAATCTCCACAAAAGAAGCATGAGTAGAGAAAAAAGATACACGGATCTGTCTATGACTAGCTGCATCACATGTGTACACAAAGGGGCTGAGATTCAATGAAAGCTACAACATCTCCCTCACAAATATTAAAGAAATAGAGGCATACGTACAGTAACCATTCTTGACGTACAATGAAAGAAATCTAGGTCCTCCTTTGCACTGGTCTTGAATCTGAAGGCTGAGTCTCTTATATGCTCTTCGGCCTTAATGTTATTTGGCCCTTATGTTCTGTCAGGAGTCAAACTTAAAAGAAAAAAAAAGAAAAAAATGAAAAAAATACAATCTTCGCCAAGGGATCTCAGCCCTCTGAGATTGTATGTGTCCTCTATAGGATGAAATGAGGAGAAAGGACTTTTCTACTGGATGATGATGAGGGAGAGCGTTCTCTCCGAGTGGCGTGGGTGATGGTTCAGAAAAAAGAGAAGCAGTGATCCTCAGCAGGGTGTGTCCAGGGGAGGGTGTTCTGGTTCTGCTGTTTTTTTGTGTGTAATTCCTTGCTCCTCTCGCAGTCTCCTTCTGTGCCTCTGCTGCAATGTTCTTCTTTTATGCGTCCTCCTGGCTGGCAGAGCGCGCTGCTGATTGGCTATTTGTGCAGGGAGGGTACTACATGGCAGCCATTGCAATGCGCTCGTCTCCCATTATCCCCTTCAGGAGAGATCACCAAGAGTCCTCCCCCTCTTCCATCCCTGCCCTTCCATCTCTCCACTCCCTCCTTCTCGCTGCCCTTCCTTTCTTCCTGCCCCCCTCTTCACACACACACACACACACACACACACACACACACACACACACACACACACGCAGAGCAGCGTGAATAGGGCTCCACCTGCACTTTCAGAACAGATGGGTGCAGAAGAAGACAGTGGACTTGTCTCTCTCATTCCCCACACTTTGCACTCACTTCGGCCTCAGCACAGCCCCTTCCTTTCTCTCTTAGTCTTCATTTAGGCCTGCTTGAAACCATAGCAAACAACTACGCTCCATAGGCCTTTGTCTTTCCAAATAAAAGCAATGTAGAGTGAAGATCAACAGACTTTCTGAGTCCACATTCATAGTTTGTATTTACAGAATTAAAGCAAAAGGGAAGACTAGAGAGCTATGCCACAATTTGGCGTGAATTGCAGATAGACACAAAGCCTAAGATCCATACTATGGCTGATGATTTCCGGACATCTCATATGCAAGGCAGATGGTAAGCTATAGAGTCAGGTGCAGACGTGGGAATAACAAATTAGATACCCCTCAAATTAATTCAGTTCTGTTCATTTAAAAGTTGAGGAAGGTACAGTTGTAGCTCCCATCAAGCTGTGCCAAATAGACTTTTTTTTTCCTTTACTTTATGATTGGAATTGTGGCTGGCAGTGATTTTTGTCTTGCTTTACGATTCCAATATCCCCATCCTTAGTAGTTATTAGCCCTCTCTGCCCACCTCCTGCTGCTCCCTCCTATGTCCCTGGCTGTGTGGTGAGTGCTCACTGAGACATGCTGTTTGGGCTCATCTATAATGCATCCCCTGCCCCGGGACATCATGTGTGACAAATGACCTATTTCTGTGCAGACCCCCATAGGGCCTTGACCTGAGGGGGTGGGTGGGGCATGCGTGCGAGTATGCATAAATCAGTGTATGTTTGTTTATTTGTGCATGAGGCTATGGTTTTTGTTGATGTGAGGAATTGAGATGATGAATGAAGGTTGGTGCCGTGTGTGGAATTAATGCCTCCTGAGTCTTTTTTTTTGACTGCGGATGAGTAGTAAAAGTGTGCCGATTGGTTCATCTCCTCTGCTTTGCTCTCCCTAAGTGACACTGAGTAACCTTCAGGTATCTGTGTTGTTACCATCTGTGGGTGGATGTTGGTTTACTTTGATAATAAAATACAGGGCAATAATCAATAGGAACTCATTTCCTTTTACTTTGTGTCTCTTACTGTTCTTCACACCTTACAGTCCCGATCACTCCTGTAGACCCCCCCTCTTCCTTTCTGTCATTGTCCCACAGCTCTCTTCCAGTTAGATTCTGAACATGGGCTCTGTCTGATATTTTACATAATTGCCTTACATAAGTAGCAAGCTTGGCTCAGAGCTTGGATGATATTAGCGGAGATGAATATTGCATGAGGAAAGCACTCGTTAAGCGTTAATAAGAGGATAGAGATGGAGCCCCACTGTCAGTCTGTCTTAACCCCGCCCCCACCGTTCTGACAAGCAGTGACTCAACTCAGCCTGGATGCGTTGGAGCCTTTGAGTCAGTTTGTTAGAGAGGGAGATTGAGAGTGTGCATGTGTGTGCAATAGCACACTTGTGTGTACGTTTCTACTGGCGTGCATGGACGTCTGAGGTGAGACGACGAGATTCGGTCATTAGGTGCTTGTGTTTTTTCCATCTTTGTTTGCTGAATAAAAGCGGCTCTTGTAACACAAAGGCACCCAGGACTGTCAACTGACTGCAGGCCCACTTACAGTTCACACTTAATGTGAATAAATGGGCTTAATTGTGGCCCCTCATTAGAGCCCTGGTTAGTAGCACGGCAGCTGAATCCTCCTCTGTTAAAAAGAGGGCATTTGAAGCTCCTATTGTGTATTACTGAATCAAAGGATCAAGCATTGGTTTTGCTTAAAAACCTTTTTGTTATTCCACTGATTATTTTCTTATTGTTGAGGGTTCTCCACTAGTGGTGATTAGGAGTCTTGTTGGGGTGGTCCTTTTCTCTTGGTATATCGTGGAATGCACCTTGATGCCAAAGAGCTGAATAAAATGAATACACTGACTCTGGCCGTCAGCATTCGTAGGAAGCTGCTAACTCTACAAATAGCCTAGAAAGTACAACAGGAGCTGTAATGGATGCATCTTTTATGATACATTTTTATATATACAGTAGATCTACCTATACTGTGATAAATATATTATATATTAGACATCTGAGTGGTGAATATAGGTTTGTTGAAAAATTCAGGTCTAAATTCATTAGGTTGGATTTTCTGTTCTTCATTTTTTTTTTTTTTATTCTCACAGGCACAAAAACCAGTGCCTGTTGCCATTGCCCTGTGGTAAGGTAGTGGCCCTGTGGTGTGTGTGTGTGTGTGTGTGTGTGTGTGTGTGTGTGTGTGTGTGTGTGTGTGTGTGTGTGTGTGTGTGTGTGTGTGTGTGAGAGAGAGAGAGAGAGAGAGAGAGAGAGAGAGAGAGAGAGAGAGAGAGAGAGGAGACAGGCGGAGTGAGAGAGTGACACTATGACAGCGTATCTGGGGGATGGGTAGGCTGATTCAGCCTCAGGTCTGGTTAATTCGGTGGTCTCTCCACCAGGCCTGACTCTTGGCAGTACAGGGTTCTGTGGCAGCAGCAATGAAGCAGTTCTTGCTTTCAGGAAAGGTTCCAAAAATAAATTAGCCTCTTTTTGAAAGGACATTTGTTGATAATGGCAACTGGCCTAATTCAACCCTTTATATATTATTTGGCAATTTTCTTGCAGTCTCCCTCATGGGTTCACTCTTGCACTTTTTCTCTGTCTCTCTCCTCTCTTTCTCTCTATATCCCTCTCTCCCTCTGTCTGTCTGGATGTGTTGTCTCTGGGCTATTATTAGAGTAGACAGGCTGGTGGGAGGAAGTCTCTGAAGTAGACGCTCTTGTCATTTTTTTTTTATTTATGTATTATATTCTGCTTTCCATGTGCCTGTTTAATTCTCGGTGTACAGTATCTGTCTTTTGTTTGTATTAAGTGTAGGTGCGGGATGTGTTTAACCTCTTTAGACAATGTAACTGTTCCACATTTTTATCATTTGATTAAAGGAAAATATCACACATAAGCTTGTCCCTGTGATTATCTGCTAATCATAACATTATCGCTGCTACTGATGTGAATTCATGTGGGTTTGAGGAAGGACTAACCGCCTTTGGTGAGACCATGTATTACTCAAAACCTTTTTAAATATAAAGCCATGCTTATGAATCTTTCATTTTGTCCTGTCTGAGGTGGTATCTGGGGAGAGACCTTAAATACACAAAGCTCTTAGACATTCTCTTTGTTTCTTTTCTCGCCTCAGTTCCTGCTGCTCCATTTCTATCTGACATGGAGGAAAAATCATACTTGTGGCACAACAGCAACAGAGGAGGTGTGAGCATGCCAGTTCTGTCGAGCTGAGGTGTTTTTACCTTTATTTACTCTGCAAATGCCTCGACTTATAATGAACGGTAAAAACTGTAAACAGGTTCACTCCCTCATCCTGGAATCTACTTATTGTGCTTTCATGTACACTTTGTTGTGGTGTTTACTCGACAGAGGGAAAGTCGATTATAAGATAGATAACATAGGCTGTCCAAATGGAATATTATAATGTTTCCTAGAAAAGCTTGTGTAGCCAGTGCACTCTATTTCTTCCCCCTCCACCGTCTTCTTTTCCTCCTCTCCTCTTTCAGTCTCTGGCTTTTACTCCCCGTAGTCCAGCTTTCTCTCCCTCACAGTCCGTCCCCTTTTCAGTAATAGGAGACTTGAAATCAATAGCACATTAGTCTGGCCGGAAACTCTTATGAAATTAAATATAAATGACTGAGATTGCAGCTCTACCTGCTGCTGAGAGAGATGCATGATGGCTCTTGGGGATTTTTTTTTTTTCGTTCCTCCCTCCAGTAAACAGTCAGGCCATTTTGTGCTGTTCCTACAGCTTACCGGATCACTGGGCTACCTAGTGTTTTTCTTGGTGATCAGTGTGCAGCACTGTAGACTTTGATTGGCTTTGTTTAGGGTTTGTCATTTTGTCCTCTGTGCTGAACAGTGACCAATCTGATGCCATAATTTGATAGAGCAAATGGCATCGTGGACGTCACAAAGCCGCGACAGCTCAGGAGGCAAGAAGAATCGGCCGGCCACACCCATCCTCCAAACACAGCAGCAGCAGCGCCATTTGAATATGAATGAGCACTCTGGTTATTAGCAGATTGCATCTTACTTTTTTCTCTCTAGTATTTTCTCCAAATACAATGTGTGCTTTCGCTTTCATTAAGCTTTCAGGTTCGCTGCTCTGTACTTTTATTCCAGAACTTTTTACATGTAAATTTTGTTGCTTGGTCGTCTTCCATTTTCATTAACTGCTTCACCGTGTAAAGTGCAACAATTTCTTTTAACATTCTGTTTGGCTTAAAAGCATAATTTGCAAGGTGGCTGCAGAGTGCTGGCTGGTGGGAGGAAAGTAATATGAGACAAAAAGCCACTGCGTGCGCTTCTGGGAATTGGTGAAGGCTTGGACAACAGTAAGCTAATACACATAGATGATATAGAAGTAGATGTATTTGCGAGCTATATTTCACCCCATCAGAGATGAAACGGTTTGTGACAGATGGACTGATATTGTTCTCCTGTATGGCCCATAAGTGTGGCCCCTCCTGCTTTCCCTCCCTGACAGATGTAGGGGGAGGACCACAGTACACTCTTCTTTCTTTCAATTGATTTGGGTGCTTGAACCCTTAGGGAGTAGAGGATGGTGGAAGGATGGGTATATGGAGATGCTTTAGCCATTTCCTGCAGCACAGAAATGATAAAAAAAAAGGACCAAAGCAAGGGGTGTAAAGCACTCAGACATACAGGCATATATCTGCATGTATTCAAATATGGCTGCACTCTCATAGCTAGACTGGAGCTTGGATGGATATTTCCATAAATCTTGGTTAGTGAGTGACAGGCTCACATGCATTCATGCATGTAATGTAGGCAGAGGAGAAAATGTGGCCGCTCATATTTACAGGGTGGTGTTCAAGATACATATAACTGATTCACTAGAACATATTAGTGAATAACTTTGGAACAATGTTTGTGTTGTTAGCAAAATTGCTATTATTTCGTTTTATTATGCCCGCTGGATAAGGTGACTGCAAGGAAATTCTGGTTTGTGTGGTTTTTGGAGTAGTAATTAAGCTGATATCATGTGATTTAACAATGATTACCCCCTGCACCAACGCAGACTGTAGGATCAACATTAGGAGACTTAACAGCTGTCTGAGAGCAGATGTGTCCTGTTGCTGCACCCACTCTGTGTCCCTGGAGGGGAAAGGTCAAGACAGGGGTGGAGGTTGAAGCAAAGATCGTCTCCCGAGGATGCTCCATGTTGATGCTCCATGTAGATGCTTTAAAAGAAACTTAAATAAAAAAAGAGAGCAGCTGCCTGACCATTGTATAGCACACCATTATAAGATGGAGATTAGCATTATTGATGACAGTTTTAACTCTGGTGTAATTCCTCCACCCTGCTTTTAGAGATTTTTTTTTAACCATTTCAAGTGTTATGAAGGGTTATTTGGTGGGTTTTTGTTTGCTTTTCCTTGTTTCTGGAATGTTTTTGTTATTTTGCCAGTTATTATTGGTTCTAGTGATGCTCTGGAAGCAGCCGCCAGTTAAAAAAAGTACTTAATGATTTTAATAGGACTCCCTGGTGGGGTTGGATATAGAGGCGACGTGCCCTGGCCACGGGCGCGTGGCAGCAGAGCAGGTGGATGACGGGCAGCTGAGTTCTGGCTCTAAGGGGAGGGGAGGAGGGGCTCCATTTTGGAGGGCTCTTGGGGTTGAGAGAGACCCTGAAAAAAAGGCAACCCCATCTGGAACTGAGGTGGGGGCTCTGGTGTGAAAGAGATCTAGTGGGTGGTGTCTGACACTCTCTCTTTTGTTCTTTGGTAACACAACAGTGATGTGGTAGTGGTGGTGGTGGTGGGGAGGGCTCTCGCTGCCGTGGGGGCTGGGCGCACAAACAATAGTGCCGATCTAAGGATTGAAAGCCTTCCATGAACAGAAAGGCAAGGAAGCAGGCAGGGAAGGTGTGGACTGAAGGATAAAGCAGGAATGGGTTCAGCCTACTTATAGGAGGTGGGTTTTCAACCAGGCAAGGACGTTGCAATGTCACATAAAAACACGGTACAAATACTAAGTGAGCTCATATTGAAATGCTCATTGCAAAGATTTAGAAATATACTTACTGTAGCTCTTCAGGTTATGCCTGAGAAGTGCTGAATACACACATGAATGCAGGGTGGATAATAGAATTTTTATTAATAAAAGAATCAATTATAGAGAGCCCCATCATCCAATATATTAGAATTTGTTGGATCTTGGGGCAGCAGAGAATGAAAGATGAGTGTTGGCATTGTGGTGGAAGCGTGCCTGCATAGGGGGAGAGATGGAGAGTATGAGCTTCATTTATTTTCATTAGCAGTGTCTATGGGCCAGAGTCATTCCTGCTGCCAGCTCTAATGCAGCTCTTGAGTGCTGCTACATGCATACATAAACATATATCCTAGAGACATCTGTCCTTGCTCAGCTACAGCCACGCTTCTGTCATGCGAGGTTAATTTTCCCTCGGTTCACTCCCTCTCTCCCTATTTTTCACATCTCTGCTATACAGTTCTTGCCATTCATCAGCCATCTCGCAGAGGACAGCCGAGTACCTGCAGCAGCTCTCCAGGGTGCTGAATTGTAGAACAGTGGGGTAGAAGGAGTGAGAGTTGGGGGAGTTGGGTGGCAGGGTTGGGCTGCAGCACTAAGCATGGCTATATAATTTTCTCATAGTAGGCGTGGGGTATGGAATGGTGATTGCAGGCAAGCAGACAGGAGGGAGATGTAGACCTGCCATCATTATAAACTGACAAGTCCTCCATTAGAGTCAGGGTGAATGTCATTCCTTATTTGTTCAAACACGACAGAGAAAAGAGCCGGTCAAACGGTAAGCTTAAAACATTGTTAGCATCCGCCTTATAGGTGTTTGTCTTTGAAATATGTAAGTATTCTTGTGCTCACCAGTATGACTTTCAAACACTGCCAGTAAACAAAGCTGTAGTCCTTTTCTATCTCCTTGCAGAGGTCAAATTTACAGATTGCATCTTAAAAAACACCAACAAGGCAAGGCTTCCTTTTTCTGCAGTCATGGTGAACAGCCCCATCTGCTGGTTTACGACAGGTGTAACATGCTGTGTTGTCTTGAGAGGTCAGAGCAAGCTGAGTTGGCATGTTGCTTTGTGCTTTATGACGCATCAACAGTGTGGCAACAGAAATGAACAAAACCAGTGAAAACAGTGAATCCTTTTTCTCCTAGTTAGTAATGAAGGCCAAAGTCATGTTTTCAATATGAAGAAAACCTTCTTTGTGAAAGTAACAGGACCTGAAATGTTTATGGTCCACTTCCTAAATTTTAAAAAGAAATGAAACCTATGAAACCTAAACCGAGGTGGATATGCGGCATGAACAGGTCGCTCTAAACCGGTCAGGCGAGATCTCTGCGTTAACAGATGGTGGACATGATAGCCACTTTGTGTAAAGTGGTCAAACTACCGCGGGAGAATAGTGAGGCCGGACGTAAAGTGATTTTTCACAGCATTGCACATTTTTTAAAGCTCAGATTTTGTCATCTTAAAAGTTCTTACGTATTTAAAAAATGTTCTTGGTTATGTATATTGTAAAACTAGGGTTGCATCTCTGTGTTTAATTCAATCGAAAACCAATAAGGAAAACCCACGGAGCTTTATTTTTGAAATAATACCGGATGTAGTGTAGGTATGACGACTGGCTTTGCAGCAATGGCCGCGGTTCAGCTCCCGACCGCTAGGAGGAACAAGGAGGGATCCCTGCCCGGTCCCAGCGTGGAGAAGGAAGCGGTCTGAGAGTCCGCATCCCTGCACAAGACGGGACAGAGCGAAACGTCGAAAGGAGCAGACCACTTTCAGTTTTAATTCGAGGACTTTTCCTTACATGGGGACAAGAAATGACATCGACTCCGAGCGAAAGGAGGGCTTTTGCTCATAAAATCAACCGGTGAGACAGTGACAGAAGTTATTGTTTAACGGCTACTACACTGGCGCTCGCTTTGCTTGAGAGTAACCTGCAGGAGATACGGTGCATATAGCCACTAAGCTAGGATTTGTAAGGTATCACAAAGCATAAACCGCTTGATATAAACACACCTGTAGCCTAATACCACAAGAAATGGGTTTAATGAAGTAGTTTGCGCTTTCTTAATTGGTGTCTTGCACTTCTGCGAGTTTAATAACATGTTTTCTACACGTTGTCGTAGCATTGTAAGAGCTTTGTTGTCAACAATGATTTGGCTACTTATATTAAAACACCGCCAAGCCAAAGGCTGCTCTGCTTTTAAGGTGTGTATTTTAAGTGGGAGTATTATTCTTCTGTCGTGTGAACACCTTGTGGGAATATATTAGTAACCTGTTTCCACATGTTGTAAACTGGTTCTGCCTCTCCGTTAAAAGTGGTGCTGCATGCGTGGAAATGCACTGAACATATGGTGATCACATTCCAGGTAAAATTGTCAAATCTCGTCACACCTGTCAACTGAGTGTTTCAATAACAACTGCACCAATACTTGTTTGTGTGTATGGGTGTGTGGAGGTGTCGGTAGGGAAGTAACTCTGTTTGTTACAAAAGTGCTCCCCCCCCCCAGCCATTCACCTCAGCTTCAATCAAGTTAATTTTATGATCCGTTTAATCAAGAAATAAACATAATGATACATTTTGATGTAAGTGGACAATTTCTCTATAACACACCCAAAAGAGAAATTCTCAATTGCCCACCCATTCCTAAAATCCTGACTCTTTAGTGGGACCAAGAGCATTGTTTAGCACCGGATGCAGGAAAGGGTGGGAAGGGGTGTTCTGGCTGTTGACTTTGCAGTTGATAATGTTCCTTTTTCCTGTTTTAAATTGAGGTGTGCAGAGAAGCTGCAGAAACTCTTTCCAGATTGCCAGTAATGTAGTACTAGCTCTTAAAAGTTCAACCTGAAAGAAATGCATCCTGATTTGTCATCACAAGGAGATCTTAGCTCTCTATTGGAGATGGAAGTGGAGGTCACAAGTCTTAAGGGTTGTTGTGGATTTAATTGATGTATGGCATGAACCTTAGCAATGTAATCACAGCAGAAATGTGGAAGCCTTTGCAGCTGTGTATATGAAAGAAACAGGCATGTGATTCTAGAGGAGCAGCTGCTTGCTGTCTCTGGGAAAGGATTGTTTTTTTTTTCCCTTCTCGCTTTGTCTGTCTTTAAGCCTCCCATTACCATTAGTTCATAAAGGCCAGGGACAGAGCTCTGGCTCTGTGCCTGCTCCCTGGAGCCAGATCACTACCCCTCTGTGAGATCGGCTCGGGTCCCTTTTCAGAACAGCTGCTGCCCTTCAGCATTGCTACTAGTACCAGGAGATGAAAGTGGTGATACAGGGTTCACAGATTCTGTAGGGCAGGATTTGAGAAAGTGCAGACGTCACTTCCTGAATAGTTGTAGACACTTAAGGTGTTAAATGTAAAAAAAAATTTTTTAAGTAAAAAATAAATAAATGTATCACATTTATGTTGATCTCTTAGATTTAACTGGATTTTTGTTTTGTTTTTTGCACCTATGTTTTATTTCTAACCTACAGCCCTTTCTGTTGCTCAGGACTGTTGCTGCAGAGGTCAGAAAACAAGTGTCCAGAGACTATGGCTCACCTCAGTTGTCCAAGAAACGAGGAGGCACGCACCACCCTGTGAGTCACCCTGTATTTAACCTCTCAGAGTTACTGCCCGGCTGCTTTGAAGCTCAAATTAGTCAGGTCAGAAGTGGATGGGTATAACTTTGTGAATGAGTACTGAGTTGAGTAGGAGGAAGATGTTACTTAGGTGACTGCAGTTTTAATTAGTCTTCACAGCAAGTGGCTTTGAAGCAAGCATACCTGCTCTCACTCAGCTGTGTTGTTCTACAGCTAGGTAAGGTCTCACCATGAATGCTTAAGAATAGAAGAAGGGATGGTTATATAAGGTGATTTGTTTAGAAAATTGTCA
The DNA here is from genome assembly GCA_015108175.1 of Pelvicachromis taeniatus. NCBI lineage: Eukaryota > Metazoa > Chordata > Actinopteri > Cichliformes > Cichlidae > Pelvicachromis > Pelvicachromis taeniatus. The sequence continues at coordinate 35,562 of VURO01018034.1, forward strand.
TTTGTCGTATTATAAACATGCCAGCATGGTTTCTAATTAGCCCCGAAGAAGTTTAGGATTCTCTGTGATCTTCTAACAGACAGTCTGGTAGACGTAGGTTGTGGAGTAGAGCCTTGTTAGGTTCTGCTTTTGATTGAACAGATAAAAAAGAAAGTACATGCCTTGTTCAAAATTGAGAAGTGAAAACCAAAAATGTAAAAGAAAACTGTAAACGAAATGGATAACCTTGTTGGGACACAGTATTATATATCTATATCTATATCTATCTATATATAGGGAGGGAGAGAGAGAGAGATATGTGGTACAGGAAGTTGTTGTTTACTAACCGTGTGTGGATCTTTTATATTTTTCTCTTGTTTCTGTAGTAGTGTGTTCTCATATTAAACATGGCCAGTTTTAAATAATCAGATCAGCATTTGTGGAAGAAATCTCTTACACTGCATTTATTGCTTGGTTTCAGACCCTTTGTTTTTGCTCTTGTATCTCTATGTCATTAATAATTTGGGATACCCCTAATGGGGTCTTCTCAAACAAGCTTTGGCTGTGAGCACAGAAGCCCTACCCATGTGCTGGTTAAACCTTTTGTTTGGGTGCGACAGTCAGTCAGGAAAAAAGTCGAATTAAAGGGGAGAAAAGAGCTATAACAGGGTGTTTCAGACAGAGGATGAACTCAGGCTTCAATAAGGACCAATAATAAATAAACCAGGATTATTTTGAATGGTAAATCATCCAAAGCTATTCTGATCCAAGAATAAATATAAGAAGCAAGAACTCATTGAAGGCTCTGACATGATGAATTTAGTGAGAAATGCCAAAAAAACTGTAATAACGTCCCAGAAGCAGATGTTTTTTTCAGCGAATGCCACTTAATTAAAATATAACCATTGCTTTCACATGTTTACCTTTTCTGTGATTTGTATTAAAGTGGTAGTGCTAGGAATTGTGGACACATCATAGTAATATGTACATAATATTTTAATGCTGACTGACAGCTTCCACTGACGGAGGTGGTTGAGCCGGTGGACTTTGAGGAGTATATGAGCAGTCATGCTCCCGGGGTGGAGCCCGGCCCTCTCAAGCAGCTAATGGAGTTCCCCTCGGATGACCTGGAGCTCCTCCACCTGGACAAAGAATGCAATACACTGGAGCCCCCACTGCCTGAGGAAGAGGAGTAAGTCTGCTAGTCTGCTAATGGCTAGCACAATCCTCATACTAAACTCTCAAGTCTCATTTATGGTCTTGCAGAGCGTTAATATCACTGTAATGGATAAACATCACTACAGATAGGAACAAAGCCTTCTCTCTGTGAACATAAATATTAAAAGCATGCTTTGCTCAATTATTCATGTGTTTTTGTATGTAGCTCGCTGGATCCCAGAGTGAGAGATGCCTTGGCTGTCTACACAGATGACTGGCTTGTCATTCAAAGAAAGTAAGTGGTCACAGTAGGGGTACCAGCTGAATTAACCTACAGTATGCCTTTCATCTATTTTGTAATAATGTGCACCACATTTCTGTGTTCACTTCACATGTGATTGACAGTTACATTATTAGTGGGACAACTCTTCTTCTTTTGCAGATTTCAGCGCTACAGCACCACATACACCCCTCACAACTCTGAGCGGCAGAGGGAGAGGCAACGAGGGCTGGTCAAACAGACCTTTGAACTGGATGAGGCTGCTGCAGCTGAGCGCCAGGATGACCAGGTAGATGACTGTGATGTTCAAAGACACTATTATCTTAAATGCTGAAGAGCATTCAGTGAAGTTAGGTTCATGAAACCTGTTTTAGTATTGTCAGGAGTAAAAGTTTTCCAGCTGTCATTTAATGCACGGGCTAAGAGATGGAGTTGCCAGACTGCTGGGTGTCTCATTATCACAGAGAAAGGCAGTATGAGTTGTATTCTGGTCAACAAGTTAATTATATGGAGACTGACTAATGGATAAAAGGATAAATGCCTTATCCATTATCTATTACACTTTCCCCACATGAGTCATATCAGATGGGTAATTGGATATGTAGCATTGTAATTCTTCTAACACATCTTTGCCTGGAAGGGTAAAAAAAAAAAAATCAAACAGAAAAACATGACCTCACCTCTCAATCTTGTGTGGTTCAGGATGACACAAAGCGGCGGTCAGTCAGCATCGATGAGACTCCTCGCGGCAGCTGGGCCTCCAGCATCTTTGACCTGAAGAATTCGTCTCCAGACGCTCTCCTGCCAACTGTCCTGGAACAAACAGCTGCAGAGGACATGGACCAGCGCAATACCGAGGCACGGCAGCAGGGGCGCCACAATGACCTGCTTGGCATGTTCCCTCCTCCCGATGAGGTTTGTATTTAATCCTCTTGTATCTGACTTTGTTAGAAAAGTTAGAAAACAACAGAAGCAAATTTTACAAATTTAAATTTAGACGCTCCATAGTGTAGTGGTTAACGCAGCATACTATGCATAAGATCCCTGGTTCAAGACCAGGAGGAGACTCATATTGGGGTTATTTGACTGCATCCGGCATAAAAAAAATCTGTGCCAAATCGAATATGCAGATGCATCCACTGTGGTAACCCCTTGTGAATAAGAGAACAGCTGAGAGAGAAGCTTTAGGTTTACTCTGTTTAGAGGAAACACATCACACTGATAATGAATTCTTGCCACTCTGAGTCACAATTTACTGGTGAGAAACATTCTATTATAAATTTTGTGACAATAAATACCCATGATTGTATGAGTATTACCCATTAGTGTAATATTTTTGGCACACAGAGCAATTTCCACAGTGCCGATTTCTCTGCATGGAGCCACGATGAGGTGTAACTGTTGATGAAAGTCACAAACAAATATGAGGCTGTCAAGGAGATGAAAATTCAAATTGGGGTTTGCCAGAGAGCAAATACAGCAACACGTTAGAGCAATACTGGGAGCATTGTCAGAGGAAGCTAATACAATGGGGGGGGGGGGGGGGTATCCAA
>VURO01018035.1:25268-61536 GCA_015108175.1 Pelvicachromis taeniatus
TCCAGCATGTGTGTATATATATATATATATATATATATATATATATATGTGTGTGTGTGTGTGTGTGTGTGTGCGTACATATATATATGTACGCACGCAGCTTTACATATTTCCATATCTGTGCCACCACCAACACAAATGTACATGTGAGGTAATCGATAACAGCCAGACCTCGTTCGCTCATGCCCGTGACGTCAGAGAGAGGGCGGCAGACAGCGGGGAGGGTTGAGTGCCAGAGTATAAAGACTCCTGGCCGAGCTCTCCGGGCTGCATTCTGAGTTCAGTACGACAAACCTCAAACTGATGGAAGTACAGAGAAGCGTCGGGCCCCAACAGACAAACGGCAGCACCATGTGTGAATCCACGCAGAGGTCCTGCGAGCCGCGCCGAAAGAAAATGGATGAGCGCAGTGCACCCTCAGAAATGGCCAGGATAATCACTGATCCTGCCACGGGGAAGTGCTACTGCCGTGGAAAAGTTTTGGGAAAGGTAGCGCAAGCATCCCACCGGTTTTTCGTTTCTATTTTTTCCTTGGAATTTACCTAACCCGAAGACAAAACATGTTAACAATGTGTTTCCTTTTTCCAGGGAGGATTTGCTAAATGTTATGAGATGACCGACCTTTCCACCAGCAAAGTTTACGCAGCCAAAATCATCCCACATGCGCGCGTCTCCAAACCTCACCAACGGGAGAAGGTAACCACGCAACTCCGATCATTGAACGCAGTGGTGGTCAACTTATGTGTGTGTACATATATATATATTTTTTTAAATGCAGGCAGTTTAAATGTTTTGTCTTTCCTTCCGCTAGATTGACAGAGAAATTGAGCTGCACAGATTACTGCACCATAAACACATCGTGCACTTTTATCACCACTTTGAGGACAAGGAGAACATCTACATCTTGCTGGAGTACTGCAGCAGAAAAGTAAGTGGCGTTTTTTCCACATGCTAAATTTGAAATAACCTTACTACTGCCGTGTTTCTAATGTGAACAAGACCTGCATTGCACCCAACACCCAGCGAGGCATTACTTGGTAATCAGAATGTGCTCTACTCTGTAAAGAGCTTTACTGTTTTAATTAACTGTGGAAAGTAGAAAACTTTGAAATTAAGGAAAGTAGTCAAGTGTGATAAGCTTTTCTACACAGAGGACAGTGCTTGTAACTTGGGAAAGCTCTATAATTATTCTCATCTCCATGCTTTGTGGGTTTCTTTTGCAGTCATTAGCCCATATCCTGAAGGTCCGCAAAGTGCTTACTGAGCCAGAGGTGCGTTATTACCTGAGACAGATTGTGTCTGGACTGAAGTACCTGCATGAACAAGAAATCCTGCACAGAGACCTGAAACTTGGTTAGTGATACTACAATGCTGTGCATAATCTTTCATTGTGTGCAGGGAGGGCATCATTTCTTGTAACTAAATTTCAGTCTGTACATCTAACGAGGATTTGTGCTGTATCTCTTGATGTGCTCATGCTTTGATCCTGGCTTGAATGTCAAGTGCTCATCATCTCATTCCCTTTCTTCCTGACAGGTAACTTTTTTGTGAACGAGACGATGGAGCTGAAGGTCGGGGACTTTGGTCTGGCTGCCAAGTTGGAGCCAGCGGGAAACAGGAGGAAGACGATCTGCGGGACTCCCAACTACCTGTCCCCTGAGGTTCTCAACAAGCAGGGCCACGGCTGTGAATCAGACATCTGGGCCTTAGGCTGTGTAATGTGAGTCGGATATCTATAGATTGAGCATCAGAGAACTTCAAAAGATTTAGTTATAAATCATTAAACTATCTATATTGGCATCGGGTATCATGGACAGGCATATTCTTTTCTTACTTCTTTCACTTAGAAATGTGTGATAAACTACCCATGCATTTTCTAAGGCACAAATAGCTCCCTCACTCAATGCCCTCTATCCTCCTCCAGGTACACTATGCTGCTGGGCAGACCTCCTTTTGAAACCACCAACCTGAAGGAGACATACAGGTGTATTAGAGAAGCCCGCTACTCCCTCCCCTCGTCCCTGTCACCGCAGGCTAAGCAGCTAATCGCCAGCCTGCTTGCCAAGATGCCAGAGGACAGACCCAACCTGGACCACATTCTGAGGCATGACTTCTTCACACAGGTTAGACATGATCGCCAACTCTATGTCACTCTATGTTGAACTCTGTAAATTTCACAGTGTAGAAGTTTAACAATTACATCCCCACACTTCCCACCAGATGACCCACTTTCGTTCTTCACAGGGCTTCAGTCCAGAACGTCTCCCTGCTAGCTGCTGCCATTCAGCACCAGATTTCCATGTTTCTAGCCCCGCCAAGAGCTTCTTCAAGAAAGCTGCTGCCGCTCTGTTTGGTGGGAAGAGGGACAAGGTCAAGTACTACGAGACTCTGAGTGAGTATTGCATTTGTATTTGAGTCTGAATTTCTGCTCAAACCATGGGCATCGTTACACCTAGCGTTAAAGCTGAGTGTGCATGACACATTTATCGCCCTTAGGCTGGTCATGGAGGTCATGCTCTCATTGTCCTGCACTCCTTTTGTCCTTCATAGATAAGTTAACCAAAGAGGAAGAGGAGATCTACAAGTTGCAGCATGACTTGGAGAGAACTGCCATCAGCCAACAGCACAGCAAAAAGGTGTCTGAGGTAAGAATTGAAAACAGGATATCTGCAAGAGTGTGGGTGATGTTGCAGGTAGATTAATCATAACGCCAGTTAAATAGATCTAAGATATCACGTTGAGGAGAATCCAGTGAGTCATTCTGGGGCTGTGCCAAAACTTTATAACAAGCACATTTTTTCTGAACACGCTAAAAGCACTTATTTTCAACCTTTAAGCCAACCTCTTTGCATCTGTGGGTGATCACTGAGTCATAGTAGGATGGGATGATCTAAACTCACACATTCTAAACCCTGTCGTCACTCATTTCCACCTCAGAATGGAAGTCTACTTCCGCCATCTGCCGAGAGCCCCGTTGCCCCGGCAACAGAGAGCCAGTCCCCAACGACGCAAGACACCATCCGTCTGATCGTCAGGGGGAGTCTGGGAAGCTGCAGCAGCAGTAGTGAATGTAAGTTCACCCACACGTTTTACAGAGCGCAGACAGACTGGAATTATTTTTTTGATGTATTATGGAAAAGAAATCAGTGTTATAGAGAGCTGATGCCATAGCTTAGAATGTTCAGTACCATTGTGATGTCAAGCTGACTGAGAACCTGTTATTGTTCCAAAAGGCCTGGAAGACAGCACGACAGGGAGTGTGGCTGAGACTGTTGCAAGTGTGCTGAGGGGGTGTCTGGAGAATATGCCTAAAGGTGAGTGAACTTACAAAGCCTTGACCTCTACCTGCGTGCAATTAATAGTGCATTTAAGCGCACTGTTTCCTTAGATCTTTAACTGTATTCTAATCCTTCTCCTCTTTCTATTCACCCTGCAGCCAGTGACATTCCTCAGGGCTCAACCAGCTGCAGTCTTCAATGGGTGACTAAATGGGTGGATTACTCGAACAAGTACGGTTTTGGCTACCAGTTATCTGATCACACCGTGGGAGTTCTCTTCAACAATGGCACTCACATGAGCCTCCTGCCTGACCGAAAGTATGTATTCTTTCTCAACGCCCTCCCTTAAATTCAAAAGTTATTAGTCACAGCATTTACTTGTCTAAGCATGCTTCGGTTATCGTGTCAAATCTTTCAAAAATGTCATCCAACTGAATCTGACCTTTTTTGTTTTCTTTTGGGTTTCAGGACCATCCATTACTACGCAGAGCTGGGCCAGCGCTCCGTCTTTCCCACCTGTGAGGTTCCTGAACACTTTGTTGGGCAGGTCACTGTGCTTAAGTACTTCTCCCATTACATGGAGGAAAATCTCATGGATGTAAGTAAAAAATCGTTATTCCTCCACTCCTTTATCTATTTTTTTTACAAATTTGTTATGTTGCTGTTATGTTCCTTTTGTCTTTCCACACCCTGTAGCCTTAGAGACGTTGCAGCTTGTCAAAACCTGATGTGCTACTCTTTTGCTTTCTCAGGGCGGGGACCTTGGCACTATTACAGACTCACACATGCCCAGACTTTACCTGCTGCAGTGGCTCAAGTCAGACCGCGCCCTCATGATGCTGTTTAATGACGGCACTTTCCAGGTAAACACACATTATCACAGGAGCATAGCCGCTCCTGGGCATGCTCAGAAGAAGCATAGTTACAAGTGCAATGCATGGCACCAAGGAGCTTTAAACCACAAATTAAATAGCTAAAAGACTGTACTCCACACTTATCAATTTTCTTTGTTTGCTTTTATCTTCAAAGGTCAACTTTTACCACGATCACACCAAGATCATCCTGTGTTGCCAGAGGGACGAGTACATGCTGACATACATTAACGAAGACCGCGTCTCCAAAACATTCAAACTCAGCTCCCTGCTGAAGTCTGGCTGCCCTACTGACCTGCGGGAGCGCATGGTGTATTCCCTCAACATGCTTCTGCAGAGATGCAGCTAAACCGACACAGAGCGTGCACTGGACAGACGAGCAAACCTACCGAACGTGTTACTGCGGTGGAATAAGGATGCCGAAAGAATCCGTGGAAGATGAGTGGATTTCAAGGATGGATTTGAGCAGAGTAAATTAATCCAGCGGCGCGGTGCCATAATCACTTGGGCATCAGTGTGAGGTGTGGGGGAAAAATAAAGCAAGAGACTGAAAGACTGAGAAAATGTAGCACAATAACTGTGGGTGGAAAAGGGCTGACTTGTATGTGGATTTTTGGAAGGAGAGAAAGGAGGGCGTATGTTGGTACGAATGCGATCCCAAAGTGTTTTGGGGATGGGGAAAGAGGGATATTTGGGAAGTAGAAAGAAATGCTGGGCTGGCACCAGCTTCATTGTATAGAGTATAGCTGAATTAATCCAGAGGGAATCCATATATTGATGCTCTGAATGTCAGAGCCTGACAGTGGAATAATGTAAATGTTGTACAGCTTATGTGGCGGCCAACTCACCAGTGCAAAGGAATTACTGGCTATGCTACTGAGTTTGGCTGCTTGTATGAGTGAGTGTGTGTCTGAGTGGGAGGGGTGTAATGTCACACTAACTTTAAAAACTGTGATTTCTTCTCTTTACTGACAGATGGGCTCGGCTTATTAAGCTGAGAACCAAAGGGGTGATATGGGGAAGGGGGCAGGAGGAGAGAATAACATTTAAACAAACAACAACAAAAATACCAACTCAAAAAAATATCGGAGGATGTACCTTACATCCTCCCAAGAGCCATTATCACCTGGGTAAAAAATGTCCTGCATAACTTATTGTGTAAAAAAAGTGCAGTATTTATTTATTTAATAAACAAGCTTTTTCTATTAAAAACAAAAAGACTGCTTGTCCTTATTTTGGGGTGTGGCCACAGCCAAAGTTGTTCCCAACATCAGCCAGTAGGTTGACTGTAAGTTTCAACCGTGCCGCGTAAGTGCATGGGCGGATGTGAAGTGCTGTAAATTGACTTTTTAGGCCTCGCTAAGTTAAAAGACAGTATACAAGTGCAGACCTTTGACTGTTTTTATTTTCAATCTCTTCGAAGATGTTCAGATGTTTCGTGCTGTTAAATTTTTCAAGAGTGGCCTTAATAATAGATGCTATGTATTGGTGGTGGTGGTGGTGGGTGTCCCTGTTTCATAAGAAAACAAGCGGTTCCTGTACATTGTGGCAAAAATTAGATTCAAGTTAATTATGCCCATATCTGTGCAGTGGTCTGGGTCAAAGCAAGTATTTTATCTTCCTTATGTTTAAACTTGCAGCAGGAAATGGGTGCAGTGAAAGAGATGTGTTGATAGAGGTTGTGTTTACAGCACAGTTGTTTATATTGTGGTTCAAGGTTTCTCATTTGCTGCATTTCGTCTGTAGTGACAAATGGAAGACTCCAAAGATGAGTGACTGTGCAATGTGGCTGACCTTGTCTCAGAAACACACAGGCTTGTTCAAGAGAAGGAGCGAAGACATTGACAGTGAATAAAGCTACAAGGCGAGACACAGAACGATAGGAGTTGGCCCAACTATGTCAGCGATTGCATCACAGCTTCAAAGGCGAAGTGGCTTCAGCGGTTCTTGGACATCCTTTCACGTTCACTGGCTGTAACCATAGAAACAAGCCAGCACGGACCAATTTTGCTCGAGTCGTAAAATCAATGAGGGCTGCGTGTAAGACATCTGGCACGGCATCTCCTTGTTGAGAGTCAGAGCTCATGTCATCACACAGTTGCGATAAAATTGTGTAACTTGTGTCTTTTGGTCAGCCTTTTCGCCGCCCTCTCTTTGTTCTCCACCGTGAGTATTTGATTTAGCTGTCTGCTGAGCACCTCTTCACCTTCCCGGCTTATGTAATGATGGAAGTTGAACATGGACGCTTGAGTCATCCCTTTGGATGCTATCTCAGAATATCTGTGCTCTTCAGAGTTCAATAATGAATGCCTCATGCATAAACATACCCACACAGACAGAACCAGAACAGGAAGTAGCCTGCAAGAGTTGCTCAGGAATTATTCATGACGACACCTCCGGCTCTGAGTGTGTGTTTTTTGACAGTAATGGCTTCTGAAATGGATGCATCAGTCAGACAGAAATAGAGCCCATTGTCGATGAAAAGTTTTTTTTGCTCTTCAAGGGCATTTACCACGGGTCCTAACATCTTAACATGAGTGCAGCATCTCTGTCTGATGGATACACTGGGCAGAGCTAAATTTACAACAGAATGGTAGCTCTTTCCTAGCAGGGTAGAGGTAGAGGGGCACTTACTCTGAGGTTGTTTGATTAAAAACAAAGCACAGCCCGTGGGGACGAAAAATGAAGCCAATGCAAAAGCACCTTAAATATTGAGCAGGAGATGACTTCACGTGCTGCAAAAAGACATTCTGCTCAGCTCCTTTGTTCCAGTAAACACTTACCTATCACAACATTGTGATTTCAAGTTATTGTGACGCTTTTGAACTTAGTTATACCACAGTAAAGTCAAAAAGGAGGCCTATGAATATGCAGTATCCTTTGGTCTCCAGGCTAGATTCGCTCCTCATCCATCACAGTGAAAGAATAGTTAAAGAAATCAGCTCAGGGGTTCATCACAAAACTTTGATAACCAATTGGTGATGCTATGGTGGCTAGGTCCATCTTTTATATACAGTATATACTCCAAAAGTAAATTAATATTCATAGACTGGGATGTCAAACTTATTTTATGTCATGGGCCGCATGCAATCCATTTTGATCTTAAGTGGGCCAGAACAGTGAAACTACCCTTTCAGTCAGTTTAAAGACAATTATCTTAAAATGCCTGTGATGTCTTAATATAGGGAAAGATGAGCAATTTAAACTTAACAGTTTTTGTAGATGATGGAGAAATGTTGCTGCAGTAAATGAAAGAAATCTACCAGCATAAATAATCTGTTCCATGTGTTTGTCTATTTGCTAGCAGTCTAGCATCCACAGTTTTCAAGATATCGCGTTCAAATTTTGATTGATGGTAGATACTACTAACAGCTTTTTAAAAATTTTAGTGGACAAGGTCAAGGTCACATTAAATGCAAAAATCTGTAAAAACTTTATATTTCCCACATTATTTATGGATCATCTTCAAACTTCATTATATATTGATGTTGCAGGACTTGGGTGACATGAGTACCTGGGTTGGCTAAACCTTTGACCTTGACCTTCAATGTTAGTGCCCAAGGTCAAAGTTAACCTTGAATTTTTTTCAAGAAACCATATCAAGAAATATATCAAATGAAAGAGCATGGAGAGAGCTGTACAGCACATATTTTCTTTCAGTATGATGCCCTGTGATGTCACAATGATGCCATAACAGGCTGACATCTTTGTACTAATAAAAATATTAAAGTTTTGGTAAAGCCCTTGCTCTTCGTGGGGAGTTGAGCTCTCTGAGTGCTCTTGTTAAAGCTTAGTTAGGAGCATATCCACTTTGATGGACAGATGCTTTTTCAAATTATAGCCACTACCTGCTCCAAAAAAATCCAACATGTTGACGGTCAACAACCTAATATTGAGGGTTCAGCACGCAGAGTCCTGAAACTAGTGGGTGATGTTATGGTGGCTAGATCATACATATAAATGATTCTGCCAATGAGTCAGCAAATGTTACCCGACTAGCTGCATTGGCTTTTTGTGAGTAGAGCACTTAACCCCTGTACAGTTCAAAAAGCAAAGTAGTGCAGACTTATTTGATGTTCTTAGTGTCACTGTTGTTTGGAGGGAAAAATGTTTAGACTTGCTAGTTTTCAGTGTCACCCACACAAAGCTGCTACTCTGCCACTTTGACAGTGGGAAATGTCTTGTGCACGCGGGCAGGCTTAGCTCTGGAAGGAGTCTACGCTGAAATGACAAAGGAGATCTTTATACCCCAGCTTCTATCAGTTCTCTGCTTCTAAGTTCTCTGCAGGCCAAAGAATGAGTCAGTTTGGCATTAAAGTGATAGTAGGCATATTTTGCTCGAAGAAAAAAAGCACTCTTTCATATACGTACACATTGAGATGCACTCGAGGGATTAGAAGGCCTTTGCATATGAAATGTCAGCGCTCCTCCTCCTACTATGTGGACAAAAACAGATGTACTGTAGAAGGAGCTGGGATGACTGTAGCTTTGCCCATTCTCTGTTGTAGCCTACATTATTGAACGCAGCGATGAGCAATGCTCAGCAGTCATATTTGCAAAGTTGGCAGTGCAAACTCCAGTTAATTACTGTAATCTTATTAAGAAAATGTGCTTCCTGAGTGTGCTCAAGCATGTCAACATTTGTGTGCACGTGATTGCTTGTCAGTATGTATGGTTTCCTTTCAGGTGTTCAAAGACGTATAATGTTCCCAATGAGTCACCCTGCACGATGCAGTGGCCGTTCAGAGGCTCAGTAGAGTGACGTTCATGTTCTCCCATCTGAATCCTATAATTTCCTACAATCAACTCTCGGAAAAGGTCTTTTTACTCTGGCTGAAAATAGAACCTTCTTGAGTCTAAAATACTTTCTGCTCTATTCATGGATCACAGAGTTGTCCAGCTCAATTTCAAAGAGTGAAAGAAGGATAAAGGCAGATTTCATGAGCAAAAGCAAACATCACTGGATCACTCCTCGTATTTTATTCTTGTTCACAATAAAGGTTCGTTTCTTTCACCTGCATCATGTCGTTAGAGACGGGAATAAAAAACTGGTACGAAATTGTGTAATTTTATGTAAAATGCATATCACATGCAAAAATGTTTTTAGCCACATGTAAGTCTGTTTCCCACTGATTCTACTATGATTGGACACAGAGATGACAAGAACACACCTGTGCTGATGTTGAAAACACACATCAGTAATCAATAAGGGTCTTGGTAAAGATCTGACATTTCAGCAGGACCAGTAACGCAACTGGTAAATGAACAGTTTCTACACTTTGCAAATTCCACAAGACAATGATTCTATCTGCTGCAGTTCTTCCTGTTCTCAAACACATTATATTAGTTAAATGCTTGAGCATCGTGTTTTATTAAATGCATCTAATTACCACATAATTACATGGGGAGGGGGTTCTTTATTCAGATATTAGTCACATGTGTCAGACTAGCTATACTGGAATGAACCGAGATGAACCACTGCAGACAGCCTGCGTAACAAGGCTGTTGGATTGTTGTACACTGTCACATGCAGTGAATGAGCATCACAGGCTGATCATTATATTTCAGTGACTGATTTTTTTTTTTTTTGTGGGTCCCTTTCTAAGGACAGATTGTTTTACGTCTTTGCTGACTCTGTCAGCATCCTTCTGCGTGATGTCAGTAGAGAATGTGACTTCTTGGTGATTTCTATGAACACATCACATGAACGTGTGGGCAGACCTCTGACAAAAGGGAAAAGATGAAACTGAAAAGAGGGAACTAAAAAAAAAAGTTAAAAAATCTGCAAGAGCTTTATCTGAAATGAGAAATTCCACCACGTAGAAGTTTAATCCATTATTGCTAGCAGAAAATAGCACACAATTAACTGGGATGATTCAATTCGCTACTGCCTGTGGGGACTGAATTGCTTTTAGAGCCAGCATTAAAAGAGGGGCAACCTCTGGGGGTGAGAAATAAAGCGAGCGCAAGTTCCTAAAACTGCAGTTCCTCTAAAAGCAGGTCAGTCCCTGTAGACTTTCATGTTAAAAACCCACCTCTGCAGCAGATGTTTACATCTTAGTAAATGAAATCAATCAATAAATAAACTTTTGCACTCATTCAATTCTCATTAGCTTCATTTCTGCTAGAAGTCCTAAGCATGTATGTTGTGTCTGTGCTTTTTGGAGCACTGTTAATGCCATTAACAAAATGACTTGTTGTGTAGTTAATTCCAACAAGAGACGAACCAAGAAGTCTGTGCTTTTGTTTTGGGGAGTGAAACTGTGGCATTTTAATCGTCTATTACTTACCATGAATTATGGCATGCAGGCATGCAGTGTGCATGGAAGCATTATCCAAGTAGTTACAAGTGTGCTCTCTTGTCCTCAAACATGTGGCTACCATTATCTTTCACATACCCTCTATGGCATTACCACTTAAAACACTATATATAATACAGACTTTCTGCAAACTGTTGATTAGGGTAGCACAAACAGTCAGACCTGTCTCTGTCCCCGGCATTATAGGCATTTGGTTACAATTCCTGTGGAAACTAAAGCTTGTCCAAAACTCCTGCAGCATCCTCCCATCATTACAGTGTTGTGGTTTTACAGATGATCACTGAAATGCATCGGGTTGGGAAATAATTATGGTTTAAGCTCTTGTTTGGTATCGCCAAGTAAAAATTCCATCCATACCAGCACATGAAAGGATGTGCTGCGAGGTTTTCTGAAAGTCCCTTTCTCATATTAAAATTCTTACATTTACAAAGTTTCAGCATGTCTGGGAGTTACAGCTGAGTCACTCGCAATTTTATTTGTTCCAGCTATCACCTAAAGCTGTCATATTGAAGGTCAGCTTAGTGATTTTTTCCCCCCCAAAAGCTGTAAAAGTACAATCCAGCTAAGTAATACAATACAACTGAAAACAAATACATAATGAATCTCAAATGAAAAAGCAACCTGACTGGTTACTGCACTGCTCATGCTGCGTGAGCCCTCAGTAGATTAAAAAAAAAAAAGTGTGGTCCTCTCTCCATGATTCTGTAACACCAAATAATACAGACACACGGATCAAAGGGTATTTAAGGAAAGCAGTGTTAGTGTCACAAAGTGTGGAAAGCTTTTAGTAATGATCTGCAAAGTGTGGCAAGTGTTCAAACACAGCCCTGCTTTGTGGAGGGAGGAAACTCCCGAGGCTTCAAAGCAGCATTTCAATCTGGTGATTCACATTGAAGACACATGGACAAAGCAAATCCTGCACGGCACACACATGCACACACGCTTACAGGTGGGGCTGGGTTGCTCAACAAATTCTTAGCTGGACTTTAATGTTAACCTTCCTTTCTAGAGTTGTGCTGGAGCTGCTTATGTGCTGCAAAGATTAAACATAATATAAATCTTATATCTTTGTGTAAATATATGTCAGAGTCACTGCTAGCAGATGCAGCATTGTTGATACAAAGAGCTTTGATTCAGTGCTGCACCTTTCACAATGTCATAACTTGCCCACACACTTAAGTGGCAGTAAAACTGCTCGATACAGAGGACTGTGTATTCTTTACGCTCTTCAGAAGATCTTGTCTTTTCCTAATATCACTGTAGGAATGTCAACTTGCTGTAACAAGATCTGAACTTCAATAAGTTTAGATCTCTGACTCAGGAATAAAGTTTGTTCAGCTATTCTAACTGCTGAAAAGTCTGTGTCAAAAAGCCATGGACCTTTGGCATTTCTCCATGCCCACATTAACACGCCTTCGTCTGGTAAATGCCAAAAGTGCTGTTACCCAGATTGCCATTCTCCCAGCATGCACTAGGCAAGTGCAGGGGTGGACAAATGGACTGTGGTGCTGGATGGAGGAGGACTCTCTTCATGATGACAGCTGGGGGAAGATGAATCTCCACAGGGCCAGTGCTTACACACTCAAGGGAAAACATTTTTAAAATGTATATTTATTTTGCGATTTTTCAAATCTAAATTTCTGTTTGTATACAGATTAGCTATAACCTTAACTGTATTTGCATGCCGTTAAATATATGGTATCAGGTGCAAATGTTCACTGAAGGGAAGGAAAGAAGCTGTCATTATATAGCTGAAACTGCCTTTCGGTTGATGCTCTCGCTCTCTCCTGTGTCTACGCGCACTCATTCATGAAAAAAATCAGCTTTGGCATAGAAATAGCAAGAGAGAGAAAAATTGAAATGCCAGGACAGAGAGGAAACGGGAGAGTCAGGTATGAGGTTCGTGTGGTCAAGATAAATGTTTCCGGCGGCTTGTCTGACGGCCCCATCAATGAGCCAATCAATGCATCATCTGCAATAATAGATCTGCAGTGTGCACTTGCTCTGCTATTGAGCTGAGTGGGAGACACTACTGTTCCTATGGCAACTGGCACTCTCATCCTCGCCCGCACGTAAACATCCAGCTGTTATTAATTTGGCTGCTCTGTTAGTCATCCTGAATTGCGTGCACACCTCCTTGGTTAAACATTGCGATAATATTATTTCATAGACTGATAACCAAGTCTCATGGTGTACAAATGCGAAAGCAATATATCTAAATTGAGCTCGCTTCCTACACATCATTTAAAACATTCAACTGAAGAAAAAAATGCACTCATAATTCTTTAAAGAGCAAAAGTTAAAAATGTGAATCGCTCATCACGGATGTGGTTGCTGTGATGTCATGCAATGGCTTGTGAAAGTTCTGTTTTGAAGCCTTGAGATGAGATGTTTCATGTATATTCAAAATATCTGAAACAAGTAACTGACAGTATAAATTAATCAGGAACCTGTTTACTGAGGTCAATTCAGAAAGCTGTTTTACGCCTGGAGGTCCTAAAGCCTTTTTGCAATCACAGTTATCACCATCTGATGGCCTTCATATACGATGCAAGTACACTTTTGCGTTCCAAGCAACATTCATGTTTTATACATATTTTGTGACTGGTGGGTGAGTGTTTGCTAGAGGTTGCTAGGTGAATTTTGTTACAAAAAAAGTATACATCAGAATACCAGAAACCTCTTTGTGATTGTTTTGGTTGTAAGCAGATTGCTGCGGTCGCCCATAGTTTGCGATAGAAAACATGGACTAGTCTCAAAACACTTGTTAACTATTCTCCGAGCAGTAGTGAAACTGCACACAGGGAAAGTGCCGCACAAACCTGAAATGGAGAACGGTCACTTTCAAAGCAATAGTTTTGCCATCCCTGCTACAACTAAGATGTTCCAAAAGGTGCACCCGCATTGCACTTTTTCCAATTTCACTCACACTTGGTGAGTAGGTTACAAGGATTTGTTTCTAGCAACATGCTCTTTGTGACTGATTTCATCCAGCAACAGCCAGAAACCTCCAACAACCACTCACCAACCAGCTGGAGAAAAGTTTTATCTAGTGATCAATAGCCGGTAGGTGGTCATTGACCCTTGACCTGTGTGACTGAGACCATAGTAAAGATGTAGATAAGTGAACTTATCATTTTTTCTTGGCTTACTGTAGACATAATATGAATTAGCATGGCACGTGTTCAATACTTTTGTCAGATTTAATCAGTGATAATGTATACCGTAAATTCCGGACTATAAGCCGCTACTTTTTGCACAAGCTTTGAACCCTGCTGCTTATTGTCTGGTGCGGCTTTTCTAAGGCTTTTTCATGATTTTTGTGACATCGTAAGAGGATTTGTTTTGGTTTGTTCCGCCATTTTGCCTGGCGGAAAGGCATGTGATCAGACACGGAAAAGAGTGATATGTTGGTCACATGTCCATCCGCCGGCCAAAGTAGTGCCGTACGAATTAGCGCGAAAAAGAGACTAGATTAGCAAGCTGGCTCTCACTGGCCCTGTACCCATATCTGCAGCAGGTCTCCAAGGTGAACAGCCTCTGGCATGTTAGAACAAGGCAGCTAAGGGAAGTCGGCAAGTCAGATCCATAACTTCAGGATAAGGTTTGGCTCTAAGGGCGGCGGGGCTCTTCCGAGGCTGGTGGAGCAGTCGCTCCGTTGCCCTCCTGCTTTCAGCTTACTGGTAACTTGCTCATGTTGCATGCAACAGTGTTTTCATACTGTCTTTGTCTTAGCTTTCTGCCAAAGCTTATCTTTCTTATCACCATGCTTTTACTTTACACTTGTGTTTATTTAGTGTTAATCATCTGACACCCACAGGAAGTACCCACCCAGATAAAACCTTCTGCATAAACAGGTTATATAGATGTTTTACTTGGACCATTTGACAATACCCCAGAGTTAAGAGCTAAGTTTGGCCATTTTAAAATAGACAAAAGCATGTCAAGTAAATATGCTATATAAAAACCCATATGATATGGGTAATTTGAGAGCCATAAACACTGCATTAGAAAATCAGTTTTGCTTGTTATACAACAAATGGGGAGCAGCTGCTGCAATGGCTCTTCTAAATGATTGAAACTGACTGAGACAGGAGTGATAGACAGTGACAGTCACTGAGGTACATGCGTTCATGAATAAATTTTCAGCTAGCCAAATGTGACACGATAATTGTTGACGAACTGTCATGCCATTTACTGTTAACGAAGCAGCAGGACAATAGCTGTTGTCACTGTTCGTATTCCTTTCAGAGGAAGTGAACAGGAACACATCCTACTGGATATCCTCTGTTTAGTTTAGCGGATGAAATGGGAACAATAAGCCACATGAATTTAGAGCTGGAAGGAGAATGACGAGCTGGACTCTAACTCAACAATCCTGTTGAAATAGCAGGATGAGTATGTGATGATGCTGGATTTTGAAAGTAGATAAGGGAAGAGAAGTTATTAAACAGACCTATAAATTATTAAAGCAAAACTACAGCCACTGGGGTAAATAGAGGGGAAAACCAAGACATCACTCACATAGTGAATGTTCAAAGATGCAGGTGGAGTTGCTTGTGTTTCATAAGTGATGTCACTTAGAATATGTCGTGTCCGATTTTGCAGGGGAGGGTTTCCCTTGAGGGGTCTCAGGATAAAGCTAAGGGGTTACAAGTAGTTACAGTAAAAACAAAACAAAAAAGAAAAGAAAGGAAAAAACATTTTTCTTTATCTTTATCCCAAAAGTTCAAATGCATTTACAGCAATCAGGGTTTGCCCTTTGCCATGCTGCAAAGAGTTGTGGAAGATTAAGATTAAGAAGAAGAGATGTGACGATCATGACCAGCACTATGGCTTCAAACTGAGAAAGATACAGTGTCTGCTTTGAGACAGTTGATGAAGAAGTACAGAGAAGGTCAGAAGGAAAGCCACTGTGTCTTTGTGGATCTAGAGAAAGTATATGATGGGGTGACAAGAGAGAAACTGGTACTGCATGAAGATATCAGGAGTGGCAAGGAAGCATGTGAGGGTGGTGCAGCACATGTATGTATGGTGAGGTGTGCGATAGGAGTGTTGTGTGGTTTCAAGGTGGGGGAGGGATATATGAAGGTAAATATATTGCTAAAAGTGGGATTACATCAGACGTCAGGTCTGAGTTGCTTTTTGTTTACAGTGGTGACGAAGAAGCTGACAGATGAAGTCAAGCAGGAGTTTCTGTGGACTATGACTATATTTGCAGATGACATTGTGATCTGCAGCGAGAGTAGGGAGCGAGTGGAAAAGAGTCTGGAGAAGTGGAGGTATGCTTGGGAGGAAGAGGGATGAAAGTAAGGAGATGCAAGACAGAACACGTGTGTCAATGAGATGGATACAGGTGTAACAGTGAAGCTGCAAGGAGCAGAGGTACTGAACGTGGATGAGTAACCATCCAAAGTTACAGACACTGAACAAGAGAGGTGAAGAAGAGCATGCAGGCAGAATGGAGTCGGTGAAACTAATGGCCACAGGAGGCAGTGAATATCTTAGCATCTGGTGGCAGATGCTAAGATATTCACTGTGACTGACCAGAAAGGACAGTCTTAGAAACTAATATGGCAGTGGGATAACTCAGGTTTATTGGTTTGTCGACAAAGGTAGAAAAGTAAGGCTGAAATGAATTGGACACATGCACACATTTATCATCACGTATTCAGATTCTAAAACAGCACACAGAAATTCACAACCCCATGTATATTCAATTCAATTTAATTCAATTTTATTTATATAGAGCCAAATCACAGTAACAGTCGCCTCAAGGCGCTTTACATTGTAAGGTAGACCCTACAATAATACATACAGTGAAAAACCCAAAAATCATATGACCCCCTATGAGCAAGCACTTTGGCGACAGTGTGAAGGAAAAACTCCTCTTTAACAGGAAGAAACTTCCAGCAGAACCAGGTTCAGGGAGGGGCGGCCATCTGCTGCAACCGGTTGGGGTGAAAGAAGGAAGACAGGATAAAAGACATGCTGTGGAAGAGAGCCAGAGATTAATAACAAGTGTGGTTGAATGCAGGGAGATCTATTAACACATGGTGAATGAGAAAGGTGACTGAAAAGGAAAAAGGAAAAACTCAATGCATCAAGGGGGTCCCCCAGCAGGCTGAATCTATTGTAGCATAACTAAGGGAGGATTCAGGGTCACCTGATCCAGCCCTAACTATATGCTTTAGCAAAAAGAAAAGTTTTAAGCTTAATATTAAAAGTAGAGATAGTGTAAGTCTAACGAATCCTAACTGGATTCATATGTATGTTTTATATGTCTTCCATATAAGGACTGTCTGGCTTTTTTTCAGATACCTCTACACGTGCTGAGGAGCAGGTGTCATCACGTACTCTGAGGCTCTCCTGAGGTCACCTGTGTGACTACACCAGTTAAGTGCAGAAACACAGACAAACAGCTTTACTCACTCTCCTTTCAGAGCGATGCGATGACTGTAATTGTGAGTTGTGTCTGTGCATCTGTGTGTGCGTCAGCTAAAAGCCCACCCGCAGGCCCGTATCCTTGCTTGACTAACACCTTTTAAATGCATCTACGGTGGCAAGTTCACCACTGCACAGCAGGTCAGGGGATTTAAATCTCACACTTGTAGCAGTGTTTGTTTTTTGTGTATGGGTTTTCCCCAGGTTCTCAGGGCTGCTGGCACAAAAACAGACTCTGAGCTATAGAGTGTAAATATCGTGCAATGCTCTTTTAAGGATGATCGTGACTGTGTGAAGTGCTATGATTCCTTGCAATTTTATACATGCAAGTCTACGGGATTGGTTTGCTTTCAGAGCCACTATACACAAACATATTTTTTAATGCAATTATCTGACAAATGTGTCTAGCTGTGTGGTTTATTATCCTAACAACCCACCAAAATTTTACTGAGTGAAATTAAAGTATTTCACTCATACAGTTTATGGAAACATTTTGCTGATACCAACCTCCGTTCATTTTTGGCTCCAAACACTGATAAAATTAAAGCTTCAAACCAGAGTCCCAAAACACATGGCTGACACCACAGTGTCAAAGTTAATTTTGTCTACGAACACTATGGATATGGATGGACGTGTCTGTTGTTTGTCACTGTACATACAAGCTGTGGTCTGACCACTATGCCCTGAATACAAATCAGAGGAGGTACGGGAAAAATTGAAATAGATTTTTGCTCATTGCCAGCTTGTCTTTTTTGTTGGATACAGTCTATAGCACCTTCCAAAAAGAATTTCACCTCTATCAGCTATCAGCATATTGATAAGAGAGGTGGAAAATCTTCTCCTTGACTATAGTTTCAAAACAAACATGGTCTGTGTAGTAACTCTTTGCAAGCGTATGAACAAGTCTAGGCATGCTTCCTAGTCCAATGTTCAAACTGATTGGGAATGAGGAAGATATTTTATGTAGTTAGACAATAAAAATGCCTTCCGGTGGCTGCCTCTGCAATCTTGCTCTGGAAGTGGTAGCTTTTGTTTATTGTTCCTTAAGTTTCGTAAAGTGAGGATCCATTGTCCAAAATGAAAGAAAGATAACGATACCTACATACTATGTGGAGATGCAAGTGTCAAAGCTGGTGTCAGCTATCGTTTTTGATGGAAAATTGATAATCAGTGGTGTTTAATCAGGGCAAACTGTATTTGTCCAGTGAAATCTAAAAGAAGAAATCAATTAAAACTTGCCATAGTGAAAGCTACTACTCTCCTAAATTACTGCCATCTTGTGGCCAGAGTCTTGTGGCTATTTTCTCTGGAAGCAGGCTTAAGTCTGCTTGACAAGGAGCCATTGCGATGATGTATATTGAAATCCCCCATTTTGAAACACAGTATGACCAAGAATAATTATTTTTTTCAGTATGACCCCAAATGGGTCAATAAACTTAGCAGGAAAGCAGTTACAGAGCACAAGGTATAGAATTCCTATAGACTTCTATGGAACCACAGTCTTTTTGTAACTACAGCTATCGCCATCTGGTCGCCTTACGATTGCAAGTTAAAGCCACCTTTGAACTTGTTTTATGTTTCTGTTTTTTACTGTCCAGTTGTCTAACTAATAAGCTGTGAGGCCAGAAGCTGTTTCTGGTGAATTGAGGATGTGCACTGTGAATAAACCTTTGGTGGTCTTTGATGGGAGACTGATGGGAAACTAGCTTGCTAGACAAGCTGCAGCTGGCTCTGCTTTCACTGCTGTGAGATCAATTATGGTGTGAGTTTTGTGAGGAAACAAAGCCAACATTAGCAAGTAAATTAGTAAATGAATGTTCTGTCATTCATCATTTTAAAAGATGAATTTTCTGTTATTAGCCACCCTGGCCAGCAACTCCTTCATCACATTAGCAAGGAAAGCTTTGATGACGACGCAACTTCTGCCATGCTGGGTTTAATAAAACAGGCAAGCTTAACAGGTGCAGGCCCCAATATAACCTTCAGATTAGCTCTGAGAAATAATTTAAATGTACTGAGTTTAAGAGCTGATTTGCTAATACGCCACCTTAATTTTTAATTATTAATGCTATTTTTATCCCCTGTAGATAGAAAGAGCTAATCACATTACACACAAAATTCCTCTGGTGCTCATCATTGTCAGCTAACCATAAATATTGTGCTGAGAACAAGCCAGGAAGACAGGAAAGCGTGCAGAAAGATGGAGATGTCTAGGAATCTCATATGAAATACACACACAGAAAAACACACATGTTAAGGTTTTTGGAAAACACTATTTGTAAGTATTTGCAAACTTCCAGGAAACACTTCACAAGGCAATGAAATATACACAGTAATTAAAGTAATTTTATTTTTGTCTTTGTCGCTGAAATTCAAGCCGACTGGTTAACTCAAGTAGAAGATTCTCAGTGTTTCTATCGCTGAATCACCACCTGGAAATGAAAGCTGCCACGGTGCACATTTCTATTCATTTCATTAAAATATCCTATCAGGTATTTTCATCGATCTCTCCGTTTCCAGATTTTGAGTCAGTCCTCATGCATTTTTCTCACAAGGTTTTATTACATGAAAAATCTGTCAGTGTCTCATGCTTTTGCCTCTACTGATGATGATGTCATTTCTTCCCAATCACAAGATACACACAACATCAGATCACATGTTTACACAGCCTGTCGTGGGAGGTAGACAAGATGAGATCACTTGTTCACCCACCCCCCCAAAATCTCCCTTCTGACACAGTGACTAGACAAGAGTCCTGTGCGACTTGACTGACTTCAGCATCAGTGCCTCAGCTCAGACATTTTACTGCCAAGGACCTCAAGAAAGTGGTGTCTTTAAAAATTCATTAAGCTTAAACTCCTCAAAGATTATGTAACACAGAGGAGACAAGTTGTGTTCAGTAGCTGTATTTCACTGATGTCTAAACCCTTAAAGCGGAATGCCTCACTGAAAAAAGTGAGAATGACAGTACAGAACCTCGTTTCATTTACAGTTAGCCTGTATCACTTATTTTATATCTGAATGGGTTTACTTGCTGTAGCATTTATATAACATGCAGATAGATGGAAACTTTTCCCCAGGGGGCTTGGAGTTTTTCCTCTCTGCTTCGTTAGATACTCTGAAGGTCTTCTGCGTCAATCCAGTCATCCATGACAATAGACTACATAACCCAGAGTGTTATTTTTATTCTCAAAATTTCCCATTTTGACTAAAAACCAATAGGTCATACAAGGTTCTTGTTGCTGTTTATAACACTAATATGACTTTACTAGTAATTAATGCATATAGCTCATTTCTGGGTCTTCCAATGTTAAATGCATAAATTATATTTAACAGTAAAAAAAAAGACACTGTAAATTACAAAGTAACCTCATACTCAGATAACATTCATATTGCTAAATAACTCTCTTTAATTTCAAATACATAATATTACATTATTAGGTTGGTTTTATCAGTGCTATAATTAACACGTTAGGGCAATTTAATCTGTAATATAATACAGGTATTATAATATACTTATTATATAACATAGATATTTTACAGTTGTGCACTAAAGTACTGCCATGTTGTAGCCAAAGACCTTTAAATACTGGCAAACATTGTATATCTGTGAACCCAGGTTGGGGTGTTTTTGTGTGTTTGCAGGTTCACCCCTTTATGTGAACCTCCATCATCCTCCCACAGTCCAAAGACATGGATACGTTTAGGTTAACTGGTGATTCAAAATTGGCCATAGGTGTGAAGCTGTGTGTGTGAATGGCTGTCTCTATGTAGGTGTTAGCTCTGTGACAGATTGTGACCTGTCCAATTCCGTGGACAATTCCTTGCCTCTCAACCTGTGACAGCTGGGACAGGCTTCGGCCCACTGAATTGGAAAGTAAGAGTAATGTAAAGAAGCAAAAAATAGAAATAAAAAATATGTTTGTTTGTTTTTGTTGTTTTTTATAGTTTTGAATTTAACTACTTTTATCCTGCTTTGAACAATGATGAAACCTTCTGCTGTACATCTGTGAAGTGTTGAAACTGTCAGTGTAAATGATTTGTTAGAACTTAGTATCATATTTGGACTGAATTTGAATTTGCAGCATCATTTGCTTACAGTGTAGTGACAAGAGTCAGGAGGTTGTTTACTTAGTATGAGGGTTTTTGTTTTCCTGTGTCAAAGGTGCAGGAAGACTGAAAAAAGAAAAAAAGATTTTAGGCTGGCAGGAGAGAGCTCATTTGTTAGTCATTACCGGTAAAAGAAAAATCACCTAATGGTGGAATTAGGTGAAAAGATTTGGTGGAAGAATGAGGCATTGGTTGTTACAGTAGGGGATCTGGAATGACGATGAGGTGACGCAGCACCCTCACAGCAGGACCCATAGTTTCAGTCCATTAGCAATCAACTGTCACAGCACTGTGGAGAATGCCAGCTACATATATAGCAAACCAATTAGTGCAAAGTCTGTGTGTAAGGCAGCACGTGTGTCACGTGACTGTATTTCTCTGTGGACACCAGAAAAAGGAAATAAAGTGCTACATGGTAACACTTCATTAAGAGAAAGCATTTCTGCAAGAATGGAAAGTAGTTCCTATTTCCTAAGAAATACAAAGTGCTACTGCCCCAGAAAGGGCAGTTTGGGATTCTCGGTGCTCATAGGTAAATGCAACCAAATCATAAGAGAGCGGCCATTTGCTTGCCAAATAGCTACGCTAAAGAGAAACATTGCTCAGTGAAGTTTTTAAGTCAGTGGGGACCTTGTGAATATTAACTAGGTTTGTTCCTTTTGTTTCCTGGAATAGACTTGCCGAGATAAAGTTCACAAAAAGTGCAGCACTGAGCAGCTTGTGCAAAGCTCTGAAAGACGTCAGCAGAAATGACAGCTCATTATTCAGCTGTGGGAGAGCTGTTAAACTCTTCTTCACAACTTCAATGGCTTTGTCTTGTGTTTATGCTGAATCATTTTGACTGCCCAGGAATGGGATAAGGACTGAACTGCCAGCTAACAGATAAGCACATTTATGCATCACCATCCAAAGCAATCGCATATTCTGCTGTTTAACAATAAATCGATACATGAAACACATATACCCTTAAATGTAGATTTTAGGTACTTGTTGATTTGCTGGTCGGTGAGCAGGTGGACAATTTCACTGACAGAGCCATAACACGAAAAAGTCTAATAGTGCTTTATGTTCGCTGATTTTCTTCTTCTGTGAATAATTTAACGAAAGCTTTCGGACTCTGTGCTGAGATTAATATTATAATAATGTGTTACCTAGATGTTTTTCAACAAAACACACATCACCAAATCCATAACAGACCGTAGTGCTTATAATAAAACGAAAGCCCCATATTCCTGAGGACTGTGCTGTTATATACCCGCACATTTTTTTCAGAAGATAAGGAAGTCACCCTCACTGCTGAGCATTGGCATTTTGTTGTTTTGTGTCACACAGCTTGCATGCTGTTATTTTCACTGACTTACAGTTACATGGAAAAAAGGTTTTCACGTGACTCTATCCAGTCATGTGGAAAAACTGAAAAACACACCCCATGATCCAGTAGATTGTTGAACCACATTCAGCAGCAGTAACTGTTGCAGATGTTTTATGTAGACTTCCTGATGATCGTGGGTCCTATTGCATGGCTCAGTTTCATCCAAGCTCACATTTACTAAATGTACTAAATGTAGCAGATTATGGGCCACACATCACTACTTTGCTCTTGTCCTGCCATTTTTTTCTAGAGGTCTTGTAATTTGGTCAGATAAAGGTTTTTTTCTAACTTCGTGAACTTTAACATTTAAAGAGCTGGGATGTGAATGTCATGCTGTTTCTGTGTCAGTTAAAAAGCAGTGGCAATCACACAAAATGAAGGGCTTATTAAGTAAGAATGAAGAACCGTCAAATATGGATGTAAACAGTGACATCTGTGTGTGCAGAACAATGATCAGTATGCAAAAGTCGCACACATAATGATTCCATGAATGCGTTGGCGTGTTGTGGTATCGTCACCTAACATTGCTAACATGCCATTTGTATATACACTGTGCCGGTGCTAACCCTGCTAATGTCAATCACTTAGACTCATAACTTGAAAACTAATTTAATGGCTGTATTGAAGAAACGACAGCTAACTGTGTATGTATTGTGTAGAGACCTCTCTAATGGCAGGAATTTTTTTCTCACTTAGCATATATAACAGAGGAATATTAGTTTTATATACAAAGGTCTGCAGCTGCAGATCAGAGTGCATCAGTGATCACACCTTTCCTTCCAGCAGGAAAGAGAAGGCTGTCTAAGCACAAGGCTTCCTGCAGCCTAATTTAACCCAACAGTTCTTTTCCTGCCAGACTGTTTCCTGAGTTAATGAACCGTTGCTAGCCTCTTACAATGAAAATGTGCAGCTGCAAAGAGCTTTCTTTGTGGGTTGCATTCAGCAAATCTGCTTTAATGCGCTGAAGGTTCTTTTAATGTCACCTTCTTCAAATGCATTAACTCTGACTTTAGTTGATCTATTTAGTGATCCAAACTCAGGTAATATGAGATTTGGTTGTCAGTCACACACCCCTGCTTTGTATCTCTGTCTCACCCTGTGTTTAGCTTTCCAACCAGTGGGTGGAGCAGATACAGCTACGCTTCCTGCACAACAGGAAGCAGAGATCAGGGCGAGAG
This sequence comes from Pelvicachromis taeniatus, assembly GCA_015108175.1. Lineage (NCBI taxonomy): Eukaryota > Metazoa > Chordata > Actinopteri > Cichliformes > Cichlidae > Pelvicachromis > Pelvicachromis taeniatus. Next base: position 48,843 of record VURO01018035.1, read on the forward strand.
AGATGGGAAGGGCTCAGAGGAGTTGATGGATGAGCTCGTTTTACCCCATTGTCTCCGCTTCCCTCGGCAGGTGCAACAAATCCTTTAGTGGGATAACAAAAGGTAGCTTTTCTGTTAAAACTGTGTCTCTTAAACTTCTTATGCAACAACAACTGCAAAGTTCCCATTGGGCTGAAGAGTACTCATGTCCACTGTTTTTCCAAATCCAGAATGACTGACTACTGTGTGTACTCTATTTGTGACCCTGAGCTAATTATAATAACTGATTAATACAATTAGTATTGCTAATCTGAACACATTACCTTGATCTCTGTGTGAAAATTCCCCTGCCTCACATAAATAGCATTAAAAAGCACAACTAAAAACAGACATTACTAGTCACCAAATTAGTTTGCAGAAACCTGTTTTGTGCTTCCATTTATGATAAGTTGCAAGGAAGGGCTTGGAAATGTTATCCTTAAAATGTGTGTTGTATTTATTTGGTTGCATTAGAATCAGTGTTTGTGCAAATGTATTTTAATCTGATACTATATCCAGGAAAAAAATGTTTTTTAAAATAATGGTTTAATGACATTTAGCATCCTGGTGGCGTGAAGAACTCTTTTAATAACAAAGCTGTAATCAGTACCAACTTTATTTTTTTCAGACTTTAAAGATCAGCAATTCTGCAGTCTTCTGTTTGATACTTTAGTTACACATGTGCCATAGTTGAAGAGGTAGCATTAAATAATACCAGCACCAAGATCAAGAAGATGGTTACTGATTTTAGGAAGAGTGCAATTTGTTCTTACCTATTAACCAACCCACCAGCCCAAGTACCTGAGCACCATTATTAATAATAAATTAAATTTCAATGCCAACACTCAGTCAAGTCTGCAAATTTTCAGCAAAAAAAGGCCATCAAAGATTATAGGTCTGAGAAAGAATGCACGTCTTCAGTGTTGACAGGAAAATTATGACACTGTTTTATAAGCCTATTTATTGAACCTGTGCTTTCTTGTTCACTAATTGCATGGTTTGGAACCTTAAGTGTGCAAAGCAGGCACAGATTACAAAATGTTTTGAAACAAGCAATTAAAGACACTGTTTTTGACAAAGGCTACTTTGGAAAGTATTTACTTATCTTGATCATAAATGTTTAATCTCCTGAAGATAAAAACTAAGCATCACAGCAACCCAGATCTGGATTTTGTATTTTGCAGGTGCGTGTAGTGACCGAAAGGGCAGCTGCCCCTGAATGACATCAGCTGGTCACCAACATTGACATTTGGGCAAGGACTGTAGAACAGGGGGAGGTGGTGCACTCACATGATGCTGAGCTAGTCTGTCATTTCAGTTATCAAATCAGATAACTAGATATAATGTAAATGTTTTTCAGAGACATTGTGTCATGGAGGGGTTGTCTGCCAGCTTCTGCATCTCACTGGGATTCTGTGGATTCTCCTTTAGATCTGAAAACTCCAGTAAGAATTAAAAGCCAAAGTATGCATGTAAATGGGTTTGATCCATTTTCTTCCACCTTTTTCCAACAATACGCCTTTCCTATACATTACGTTACTATAATGATCTTCTGCATGTCATCTGGTTGATGTCCTGGACATGTTGGCCCTGGTTGCATCTTTGTCACACTGACAGCACTGCAGTGTAACACTGCAAAGAGATCATTCAATTTCACAATTTTTTTAAACATCCACATTCATCTACTTTCTGTCTTTTGATGGGCTGGCTGCTGACCGGTTTATTTTGCTCAAGGTCAATTGCATCCTCATCCTGAAACTCGCTATCAGACTCTGAAGTGCCAGAAATGTGATCTTCTAATTCTGAAAACCCATCCTCTTCATTTTCTCCTGGAGCTTCACTCTCTTTGAAAATTATCTCTAAAGTCTTGTGGACAGAGTCTTTTTTTTTTTTTTTGCCGTGATAACCGTGATGCACAGGCAGCTATTTATTTGGTGTGTTCCACCTCCTGGTTTCCTGAGTGTGAGAAAATATAGAATTCTCTCAAGACAGAAAGTTTTATGCAATTAAAAATTTGTTGTTTCATATCACGGGGAAATTGGCCAAGGCCAAGATGTCACAGGTTTAAATAACACTAAACTGCATGGTTTACCTGAGCACCACAAAAGTTTAATCGACGACATGTTCAAACACATCAGTAGCTATCGGCTTTTCTCTGATGTGACAGTTAAACGTTTAAAGCTCAGTGTTTGTTGTGTTGTAACAGGATCAGGAGACCGCTCTGCTAAGGCTTCATTTTGAGCCACAATTACAGAGGAGGCCCAGGCATGTCTCACATAAAGTGTAAGGGCAAAATCCCGAATGAAAGCAAGAGCAAATACCGAAACTGCAGGTTTTGCAGATTTGATCTATTGTCTTTATAATAACCTCGCCTTCCGGCTGTCAGCTACAGGTTTGAACTGATGAGTGATTTTGGCACAAACTAAAGATTGTTTAGTAAAGCAAGGATACCATGGTGTTTCATGCAGTTTCACTGTTCCTTTGAAGGCTTTTAGCTTGTTCATACCAGTTATTAGTTGCTCAATGGCATACCAACCTTCCCAAAGCTGACTCACCTGTCTATTGCAGGCAGTGAGGTGAGAATTAAGGTGGGGTTGCATCAGTGTTTAGCTGCAGTGTCTTAATACTTCAGAGGTAAGATGGCTTACACACACACACACACACACACACACCAAAGCCCATATTACTGACAGTGCAGGACTGTATTTTTTTCTACAAATGAAGAGATAGCATCAGCATGCCAGAAGTGTTGCTTAAACCGCAGGCTTCATGCAGAGGACAGTGTGATTCGTCCTTGAATTTCACTGCACTCTCACAGGACCACACAATGAAATGACTGTGTCATTGTGTGCTCTTGCATGGGAATACAAAAAGAGAAAGGTCTCTAAGAAGCAGTTCCACCATGCTATGCTCAACCAAATAAGTACAATTACAAAATAAAGAGTAACTGGGGTCATAAAATGCATGCAGGCAGTTACCTTTAATCTGATGACAAAGTAGGTTTTCCTATCATATGTGTTAAGTTGTGTTTGTGTGATACTAGTCAGTATTTCCAACTAGACTATCTTTGTAACTGAGAAGGACAACATGCACATATAACACACACAAGCAGCACTTGAACTCAGTGTCAAGTATTGAATAGAAGGAAGCATTACTAAGCAGCAAGGTAATGAAGTTTACTGGGTACATTGTATTGATTCTCCAGGGTTGTAAAGGAGGATAATGGTTGAGTAGGCTGCATCATGTGGTTGTAGAAAAAGAGTAGAACGACTAAAAAACAGAGCTAAGAAAGCTCAATATTTTTTTTCTTGCCTGTAGTGAGACTCATTCATCTATATTGTTTTGTTATGTGTTTACTAGTTTTTGCAGCTATTGGCTGTGTGCATTCTCTGGAATGTAATGGAACTAAATGGCACTTGTCTTACACTGCTAGAATACACTGCGATAATCTGTGATTTAACAGAGCGACACCATATACTAGCTAACTGTTGTCACATTTTCGGATGGACTCAGATCACTTGGAACTCCAGCAGAGTAGGTACTAAAAAAGTACCCGATACCAAGTAATACCATTGAATTGAATATGTCTGATTGTATTCATTTATTCTTTTTTTAAACAGTGTTTAGCTGCTGAGGTTGCTCCTAACAAAGACCTAAGCCTTCATCTTCTTCTGTTTCTGTTGTAATTTACAGTAAGCTAGGCACAAAATAGCACTGCTTCCTGCTTTTGGTCAGTTGAAGATTAAGCAGAATACGTTTAAAATAAACAGTGGAGAAAATTGATTCCAGTATGTGTTGTTTCTCAGTGCTCCATACAGTTTTTTGATGTATGATGTTTGATGGGAGGTTTCACTTTGGGTGTAGAATCTGTCTTCCCATAGCTTAATTAGTTAATGTGCTGATTATGAAAAGTGCAAAGCAGCAGCATAGCTAAATACAGAAAGTGCGAACTTAACTGTGTGCAGCATCAATAGGTGAATTTATATTTATATTATTTTTTAGCCTTTTTTTCATTGCATTTTTTTTTTGTCATCTCCCTTTAGTTGAGCTATAACAAAGCAATCTAGATTTAAACAACAAGTATTTCAAGTATTTAAACAATTTAAAATACAATGCCTCATTAGGGTTTGGTGTTAGGTGTGTTAATTCCTATTGTTATCGCATGCTCTTCACAAGCCTCTGTAAAAATGTTTACATTTTACATGACTGTTACAACTACTGCCAATTTAGTCGTATAACAAAGGTTGACCATTACCACCAGTTTTGTAAGAACTATTGTTGATTCATTTATTAATTTCTTTTAAATGTGATTTGAGTAACGCATGCTAATTGCAGTGGCTGAGATAGTCGACGGCTATACTGTTCTTATTTGATTCACGTCTCGCACATCATATTATAGGAGTGCCAAATCCCAGTACAAAACATATAAAGAATTTTAACAGTTATAATCGTTTTCCCATAATGTGATCAAATTACAGCAACACACCACTAAGATATGACACAAGCAGCAAAACAGTGGCATATCATCACGGTGACATATGTCAGTATGAAAAAGGATTTGCATGCGAGATGTAGTTTATCAGACTGGAATGAGTAGAGGACAGAAGATTTTTTCTAAATGGCAATATCACTCATAATTGAGAGGTGGTTTAAAAGACTGTTGCTGATCATGGTGCGATGGAAAAAGGTAATATTTGGTATGTTTAGCTGAACCATCTAGGATATTTAGTGTTAGATTTTACTTTATGAAGTGGCCATAAACAACAGATGTTGCCATATTAGTGACAAACTTAAATGCATCTCCTCCTTACTTAAATGTCATACTCTTAAAATTGTTGCATGCAACTTACAAGTATGTGTTGAATATGAGAAAACCACATGGTTTGTGTGGCGTCAGTGTCCCAGGTGTGAGTATGAGAATATATTTTAAGATATTTGAGTTTGGGTTCCTGTTTGGGATTTATTATTTTTGAAGTTTTGAAACTTTGGGTTCCTGATATTATTTGTTATTCTAGTAGATTGTTAGTTTAATTTCTGGTGATATTATTACTGAGTTTTTGATTCCTGTGTCTACTTTATTTGGGTGATACATTTTATGATCCTGTGTTTTGGTTTTTGTCTGTAATTTTATTACAGAAGTAAATTATCCATAGCAGCTTCAGTTCCTTCATTGTTTCCCTGTTTATTCCTCCCTCGCGTTCTTCTTTCTGTGCTTGTTCACCTGTCTATTGCTTGTCTCTGTGATTAGTATTTGTCTTTTGTTTGGTTTCATTTCTTATAATATCTTACAATATTTTAACTTCCTTCCCCCTTTGTTTGACTTACAACTTTATTTTATTGTATTTCCTGTTTTATTTTGGCAGTTTTCTCTTGTGTCTCATTTTGCTTCCTCCCTGTCTGATTGTCTCAATCAGCTTCACCTGTGTCTCATCCGCTACCTTTCTTCACTGGTCAGCTCTCAAAGTCCAGTATTCTTTTCCCTGTTTGTTTCGTTGTGCCTCAGTTTATTTTCTTCTTTCATGTGTGCACATAACACAGTTTGTCCTGCCAGGTCTCTGCAGTGCCTTTTGCTCATATCTGTTGTCAATAAAACCTCCATTTGAGTTTTCTTGTAACTACAGCCTTTGACAGTGAGATGTGATATCTGCAGAACTGAGCATAGGGCTGTGAAGTGGGACTGGGACAGACTTGTTCTGTGTTTGTTCTACATGTCCACATTTTTTCCTGTAATAGATCCCAAGAACAACATCAAACCTTTGATAACTCTTCACAGTGTTGCCCAAGGGCCAAAACTCTGCCTTTAATTCTCTGAGCAGCCCTTGTGTGCAATAAATAGTGAAAAGAGAGTGGAAAAACATTAAAGGTTGGATGTTGCAGCAACACTGAAATTATGACATTTTTCCAGCAGGGGCTGAAGCACTCTTCTTTGCTTGAGTTGGCATTGAAGTGTGAATTACCATATTCTGCTTCACTGGATATTTGAATGTCTTTACAAATGCCATTTGGGTTGCTAAGATGCAGCAGGTATTCGGTGAGAAAAAGAAATAAGTCACAGCATGGTGTGACCCAGTCCCCCAAGGGTGTAGTGTTTATATTATGTGCATGGACATCACGTGGAATGATTAAACCTGCATACTTGCACCACACACATTCATCTATGATTGATGGTAAATGGAAAAGCTGAAAATTCAAGGTGACTATGCCACACTGTGCCCCCCCGCTCCTCCTCCCCGCCCACCCTCTTCTTTTGCTGTGTCATGCTGTATTGTAGCGTGCTGTTGAACACTGTGTTGTGTGTCGTGATGTCTCAGGTCTGCATTGTCCTTAAGGACTTATCACAGGCAGAGACTGAGACAGGCTGCATTACAGCTCTAATGAAATCTGTCAGAGCAGACTGCACTCAGGGGCAGCTTGCAGCAGCAGCACTACTTACCACCACACAGGGGAGTGAGAAAGATAGCAGGGTGGGTGTGGGGGGACAGGATGGCAAACAAAGCTGGGTAGATTCTTAGCAAGTTGCTTTTTTGTGAGGTTATTTGTTTGTTTGTGTGTCTCTTTCAGTAATTAAATTCTGATGAATAAAGCATTCTGCCATACCGGGGTGCCTCACTCCAGTGGCTTCAAACTAGAGGAGCAGACACCCACAGCCTCCCTGCTTAGACCGACTGGGACTGAACTGAATACTAATGTGAACAGGAGGCAGAGAGAAAAAGAGATAGAAGAAGCCGGATGCTGGAGTTGGTGGGGAGGGAAGAAGAGAGAGCTAGTGTGACAGGAAAAAAACAGGGAGGGATGTCAAAGAGTGGGTGAGAAGAGAAATCCTTAAGACCTGAAGACTATGAAGGGATTGTCGAAAGAAGATGTGTGAAGCATGACTCATGAATTATAGCAGCAAAACGGGAGAGTTCAGGATGATGAGAACAGTACGCAGTGATGTGAGGACACGTCTTTCTTAACGTCAGTGATGGAGAGCATTAGTTATTTTTACAAAAAGCATTCACAGGATAATCACTGTCCACTGTTACACCGAGATGGGTGGTCCTCATTCAGTATGCACCTTTATGGTATTTTGATGATCTGTTTTAGTGTACATAATGTACAAGACAGATTGTTAAAAAAATGTGCAGCTTCCTCTAAAAAACTGTCATGGCAGAGGGAATACTGTTGGAATTTGAAGAATACCTCAGTATGAATCATGATTACAGCCCAAACTGATTGAAACCATGTGATAACAAAACAATGGGAGCAAAGCAGCCTGGGGTAATGCTGCTGAATTCAAATTCTGTTGCAGTGTCTGCTTCTTCTCTCTCTATTTACAATCTTAAGCAGCAGCTTAAATTTCCAGCACTTACAAAACACACACACAAATATTTCTATTAGAGCACATAAATGAAATATGACATCATGGCTGCTCACCACACAATCTTTAAGGTTCATTAATATTCATTTTTTACTTTAGCAACTGATCACTGAATGGGAAAGCAGGCGCTCTCTGTTCCTCATCTTGTGCATTTCCCCCATTTTCATACAGAGAGTTTGCATCGTGTTTGCAGGCATGAGTGCTTTTTTTTATGATGATTCTCTGGCTCCCATGACATTTTATGCCCTATTACCAAAAACATTTCTAATCTGGATATCTGTGATTTGATTTAACCACCTTTCATTTTTGTTTTCTGGCTGTTGTCTCAGTTACATCCTTTTCTTGCTCCTGTGGTGATCAGCGCCCCCATCAAAAAGGTTACATTGCACATATTGTGCAACCACAAAGAAACACTATACATGAATAGAGATCTTTCCCAGGGTCCATTAGAAGCTCTGAAATTCAACTTAGAAGCTTTCCTCTTGAATAATTCAGCATTATTGAAGGCTGACAACATTGTAGAATCCTACAAACGTTGATGACTGAATTTAAAATATTTGTTGCATTTTTGTTTGGACACAGCTGAAACACCAATATCAAAATATGCTAAACGGCATGTCTGCATTATTAGACAGAGTCCCTAGATCAAGGCACAGAAAGCTGCCAACCCTTTCCACAAAGCTATTCTCCTGTTAGACATGTTGAAATTATTTGCTTGGTTGTGGAAAATTAACAAAAAATATATCCCTAGATAAATATATGAGAATATATGAAGATAAAACAGTGTAAGTAATGCAAAAATCAAGCAATGGAAGACAATCTCTCAAAATAGTGAAGTGAAGTGAAGTGAAGTGATCCTTAGCACCGCCTTCTCCTGTGCCATATCCGGTCTTTAATTGACCACTGAAAACCTTCACGTTATTGAGTGGGAAAAAGTTAGCGCTCATCCTCCAGGTTCAGTGTGTTTATATTACGTTAACCATAGCGGTGTAACTAGCCACCACATAGCACATCATTATATACCAGCTAGCCCAACTTTAGTAACCCTACAAATGTCACTGCTGTTTAGTTTCCGATCTTCATTTATGTTGGAAGTGATAGCATAAATTACGTTTTAATTTTTCATAAATCCCTCTGTCAGAATATGATATATCATGTTTAGGTGGAAACTAGTAAGCTAACTCAATGCTAACATCTAACTCCGTTAAATTTAATAAATTCTGTTGTCATGGATGCCTGGATGTTAAGCTTAATTGTTACACCTGGTAGAGCTGCCACACTGATCATTTTATTAAAGATGAAAGAATTTAGACCGTTTCTAGCTCTCAGTGATGCCGCAGTGTTCGTTTGACTTTGGGGTCTGAGTTTGGACCCGGAGATGGCTAATGACATCAGACTTAAAGACTGGATTGTAGAGAAGTGTTCTTTTTTCAGTCAACCATTTGCATAAACAGCTAAAGCACTTGTAATGCTTAATCAGATTTGTTTAGCCTTATAGCAAACCTCATAGCAAAGCACTGTCTTTGTTATTGTGACAACTCTTAAATATATGGCAGTGACTGAGGTTGAAGAAATTTAATTGCATGGAAGTGCCAAAAACTGCTGTTTGCCATATTGCTAGTCATAGGCCCAGAGGATCATATGTTAAAATACCTAACCTTACCATGCAGTTTTCAGTATAGCTATTTTCATGCAAATTGTACAGGGTCATTTTTTAGACTCATTTGTTCCAGTTTTGTTAAGGATTAAACTTGAATTATTAGGGGTGTGGCTGCTTTGAGTGACAGACCCTCAAACCAGATGTTAGCTGTTTACTAGGCGTTAGCTTAAGTCCCTGATCTATCAATCGGTTTGGAACTCAGGCTACTGCATGCTCCTGTGTGTTCATTTGCTAGTTTTGCTTGTCAGTCATTATAAAACTAACTCAAGTCAGTCTATATTTGCACTGTTTTCCAGTTGTGTGACCTAACATGAGGAGAGAATATAATGGTAAATGATGTGAAAAGATCTATAACATGATGAATTTGTAAGTGTTACATGAGAAATGACTAGACTAAGTTTTAAAGATCTTTACAACTTGGTTATGATGTCCAGTAGAATTAAATGCACCATTGTTATTATGGCTTCTTATGGCCACAAAAGAAATGCCAACCTTCACTAAAGTTGAGAGCTCATAAAATGTTTGCTTTAAATAACAATAAAATCAGGCATAGGTTTTGAATTTGAAAAGCCAAAGCTTCAGTAATCATGCCTAGAAAACATTTTATGCAATGTACTCATTGCACACAGTGGTATTGCAGTCTGCTTTTTCTATCTCAAATGTTGGTCTAGAGAAACTGTTATATAGTTGCACTTGTAATATCTTGCCATGATATCATATCCTTCTCTTGTTAACAAAGCACCATTTATACTGGCAGAGTGCTACAATCTGTTATTTTACTGTGTGTAGTGACTGAATTATTACTGTTCATAAAACTCAGTTACACGCAAAAATTTGGCCAATGTTGAAATGTCATCATTCCTGAACAATCTTGCCTCACTTAGCACAGCTGGCACATTCATAGCATTACTGGACTGAAAAGTAAAACTACCAAACAAGGCCATTCAGTCGCCAAGACGCATCATGTTGGTTTTAGATCATCATAGCTCAAGTTTGGCCTGGTTTCCGTTGTGGTATCCATGGTGACACACAGATGTTCTGTCAAGGAGACGTTTATTCTTAAGGTCATCCCCACCAACTACGGCTCCTTTCCTTGCTTGGATGAGTCACTGATAGTGCTGGCATTGCAGCAGTTCTACGGTAATCATATAAAATTATTTTATATTTTATAGTCGTAATCTAAACTGAATTTGTCTGTATATCTCTTAGGACGTTATTGGGATTCCAAAAACAAATATATGTAGCAAAATGTACATAAGGACTTCTAATAGGACAGAACACAAACAGGAAGTTAACATGATGATTATTAGTTGCTAAATTGTGGACAAAATAATATAAATAAATAAACAATAATATATTATCACAAAATTATCTATGAAGTATTGCTGAGATAATGAAAATTAGTATTTACTAGGTGCCTTATTTATTGGGTTTGAAAAATGCTTACGTGCCAAAACTGCTAATAATACGACGTGACTAATTTGAAGCAATATTGTAACAATGCTGTGCAAATACTGCACTGTGCAAACAATGATGATCCTGATGATGTGACTATTTGTATATTGACATTAAATTAAAAATGGTAATGGATATACTGAAAAGGACTGACTACTTTTGTTAAATGTGACAAATGTTATTTTTGTGCCTTTGAGCAGGTGTTAACCTACATGTGTAAGCCCTGACATCGTCCGTGTTGATGCTACTGAGAAAGAGATTTTCTTTTGAAAGTCATTTTCAGTCTCTTCATGTCTGTGCAAAGCCTCTGTTAATGCTGGGAGTGAAGTTCAGACAAAGAAGCTTGGAGTTACTGTCAGCTCCACTGGAGCCTTGGTCCCCGCAGCCACACACAAACACTTTCATGTAGAAACACAACCACACAGACACTTTGTCAAAAATCATCATGTCCAACCAACCACCAAGCAACACTAGCCACCCTTACCCCATGTGGCCATTATTTAACACTTTTGGGTAACATACATACACACAAGCGCAGACACACAGTAGCGCTCACGCTCACATCCTGTCATGCATTTACAGAATGTCCTGCCCTTCCTTCTTTCTCTTGCACTACTAAAACACTTGCACTTGCATACGTAGCATATCAAGTACTGAGAACATTCCACACCTGCATTTAATATGCTTAGTTCAAGGCGACTGACTTGTACACAAAAAACAGCACCCAAAAAAAGAAGAAAAAAAATTAATTTGCTGAACGTATAAACTCGTATTCATTTTGTGTGCAAGAAACATGTAGATCACAACTCTACACAAATCAAAACAAGCATGTTAATACAGCAATTTAACATTTTGAAAAGGGGTATTGCAGAATAAACACTTGAACATTTAGGGCTTAGTTGAAGTACGTTTTGCTGCCAAATTTAATTATAGACTAGAGTAGTTTTGCACACAGTGCCAGTCACTCCGACTCACTTGCCCTAGCTGACTGCTCTGTCCTCTCATCTAGATGGACTAACATGTAATTACAATGAGTTAAGCACCCAGAATCCTCTCTGGCTCTTCAGAGAGCTGGAAAAGATTGTGTTGCTCTTTCCAATCTACAGACTGTCTACTAAAGGTCACATACTGTCTCTTCTTCCTTTCTCTGTGTTCTTCTATAGCATGCTTTGTGCATGGTGAGGGCATATAACACAGTTTGAAGACTGACCTTTACTACACACAAAATCGGATAATGTTTTTTTTTTTTCTCAATAATACATCTAAGTAGGCGTTTTGGGTCTTTTTTTCATCTACTTGAATACCATTGCCTTGTGGCTGTGAAAGGGAAAGCTTCTTACAATGGGTACAGCATGTACTTTTGCTAGCACTGTGGTATGACTGACAGGTCAATGCTGTTTAACTCGGGGCTTTCAGATGTGGTGAACTTCCCCCTACTAACCAGAGTTCAGGGCCACAACTGCCCCCGCGTTGTCCAAGCAACTGCACTCCACTTTTTAACGAGGACCCAGATGATGGGTTGAGGGTATATAGAGGAGGCTCTCTTGCTCGAGTGCAGAGGTAAACAGGATGGGAAACAGCACTGGAGAGTGGCTACGTCAGGCATAGTGAGCGACAAATATTTATGAACCCAAACTGACCCGCAGTCTAAGAAATGTCTTACTATAGCATGTCACATTTATACCGCTCTCCACGGTTCGTTGTGGGGACAGCTAACAAATAAATAAATGAAATTTAAGCGCTACTGTGTTTTAACTATGAGGCATTAAGTCAACAAATGATTGTGGATTGCTGCAATCAGTGAGTGCTGGTCTGAGTATGCAGATGAGAGACCTCTCCACAGATGATGCAACACATGTCAGATTTTTGCAATTATGTTTCAGAAACCTGCATGCAAGAGTACAGTGACGCATCAAGATTTATATGTGTCTCCTCTCTGACTACAAAATGTGTCTTAGCCTTTCCTGCTGGCTCCCCACTCATTACAAAGGTGATGTAATATTTCATCCAGGGGGCTAGAATAATTAAATTTTGCATGCTGCGGCCAAAATGAAATGAATCTGTGGTTAAAAAAAATAAAAAGTGAGTGTGTGTGTGTGTGTGTGTGTGTGTGTGTGTGTGTGTGTACACACACACACACACACACACACACACACACACACACACACACACACACACTTTTTTTTTTTTTTAACCACAGA
>VURO01018036.1:7700-19687 GCA_015108175.1 Pelvicachromis taeniatus
CACCCCTCTTCCCCCCCCCCCTCCCACCCCCCCCCCCCCCCCCCCCCCCTTCACTTTTTGTCACTAAGACCTCGCCTTGTTAGAGGTGAACTTCAAAAATAGTTTTGATCGCTGACTCAGTTTGTTATGTGCCTTTAGGGTCTATTTGAATTCATCCTTCCCCCAAATCTACCCACGTTCCCCTAAGGCAAAGCTCTGAATGTCTTTAAAGGAGTAATGGGGAGACGTGCCAGTGTAATGTAGTGTGCTGACTTTTCTTTAGTCCTCCTAGACTTCTCCCCATCCTGTCTATTCTCTGTTGCACCTCAAACATGCACACACACACACGCACACACACACAAAGTGATTGACTCTCACACATAAAAGAAGACCCTTGCATTGCTGATTTTACTTGATTAAAGTCAGAGCATTGGGGTCTTGACTAAGCTTCGTCTGGGACAAAGAGCAATATTTGTGGGGTCCGTTCTCCCTGAAAGACCCTCTTGTCAGGGGAGGCCCAGAGAGACTGCTGGGGGAGCACAGACCGGCTAAAGGCCAGGCCATTTATCATAGTCCACCAAATGAAAGAACCCAAATGTCTCTTTCTTCCTCCCGTCTCTTTCTCTCTTCCCATCCCTGCCTGTTGGTCAACTCTCTCTCTCTCTCTCTCTCTCTTTTTTTTACAGACTCTCTTTCCCCTCATCTTCTTTCCTCCCCTTTGTCCAAATCCAGTGGGAGCAAAGCAATAGTAGCTCACTGGCATTGCTTGTAACAGAGCGGAGACTTGAGGAGTTGTTTGGAACTGGGCCCCACTCACGCTGGGGCCCTGGCGCTTTTTTTTGTGTGTGTGTGTCGTGGGGTGATTTGTCAGGCTGTGGTGGCAGAAGTCGAGCCCCTGAGGTTGAAAGGCTATGACCCCAGGAGTGCTCTGTGTATGTGTGGAGACCCGCCCCAGGCTCAGACCATAATAGACCTGAGCCCGAAAGAATGGGCATCCAGGCAGCGACAGGGGACCACAAAGGCCTCATCTGCATACTTCAGGTAGACACACTGTGACAGAAACTGACAAGGGCGTGACAGCTTCAATGGAAGTGGGGTACGGTGGAGGAATGAGACTTGTGGAAGAGTGTGTGTGTTTGTGTGCGTGTGTGTGTGTGAGTGCATGAAGATATGGTGTCTGATGGGAACATGTAGAACTTGCCACCACTCTTCTTGGCCCTGACTGAGAATAATCAATAACAACTAATCTCTCCCAATAATAAAATACAAAATAGCAAACAATGGCTTTGTTTACCCAGTAGGCCTTCTGTGTGCCTTTGTGTAGACTGCTGGCCTGCATACAAACAGGGCAGAGGGCACACACACACACACACACACACACACACACACACACACACACACACACACACACACACACACACACACACACACACACACACACACACACACACAAAGGCTGACAGCTGACACACCGTGCCAGCTCCTAGCCATGCTTCCCTCCTTCCCTGCCTTTCTCTCAGCCTCTCCCTTTGTCATTAAAGAAGGAAACACTTTCTCACTCTGTTTGTTTACTGGTTCCCACCTCTCTTTGGGGAGTTAGTAACAGAAACAAAATTCGTTCTCAGCTGGCCGCCTGCCTTGTCCCTGAACACACCCCACTTCTCCTTCACCTCCACTCCTCCTCCTCTCTCTCAGCATCTTCTCAGCATGGATGAGTAGATTACATATGCTTCCTTTCTGAATGAGTTCACTCGTAAATAATGGATTGAGTTATTGTGTGTTTGCATGACTCTAGGAGTTTTTTTCTTCTTTTTCTGTTGCATGTCACAGTAGTGGTTTAGCTTGTCTCAGAGGGAGAGTTAGGGTAGGGCTTGATAAGCACTCAGGGAAAGGGCATGAGGCTGCTTTAAGTATTTTGTACCGTGCATTTGTGAAAACACACACAATGAACTCAACTTTCTTTCTAACTCCTGAAGCATGCTGTTGAACCTTCATTTAAATGCTTGGTTGAGTCATCAAACACTTTCTCTCCCCTTCATAAAAAAACAGCAACATTGGAAGCAGATGCTGCTTTCTATAAATACAAGATGAGAGGGCGGAGGGTGAAGGCCTCCCTGTACTGTCCTTCAAAATCCTATCTGGAAACATTTATGATCCAGCAACATGAGATAGAAACACAGCAAGTGAGGGAGAAATGAGCAAGAGCAATGAGCTAAAAGATAAAATGACAGGGGAAGTGTGGCATGTAAGAGAAAATAAAATAAGTTGTACTCAGGGACAAAAAGAGGGAGATTTTTTTTCCCTCTCTCTCCATGGGCAAGAATGCTGTAGTGATGCCAGGCTGGCCAAAGGCTAAGTGACAGCGACCGACCCGCTTCACGGTCTTAGGTCACACACTGCTGTGCATCACAGAATCTGTGACTGAGGTTGTATGCACTCAGAGAATGGGCTGCAGCCAAGGCTAAAGTCGATGCAATTATGAGGCAATTACTGTAATGATCTCCAATGAAACCTGCTATGGCATTGTTAAGGGAGGAACAAAAGGATGGGCACGTCCAATTGTTCAACACAATGTACTCTTTTCAAATAACATCGGATAAAAAACGAAAGGGGGTGCAGGGGAGGGAGGGAAGATGAGAGAAAACAGAGGGACAGACGGATGATGATGGAGTTGGTGCTGAGAACAGGACGGAGCTTTGACTTGTTCTTGAATTTCATTGTCAGTTTTTGTGAAAGACTTTAAAACAGTATTTGCAAAAAGGAATAGAAGGATCTAGAAAACAAGAAGTGTTGGAGGGGAGGGAGGTTACTGGAAGATAAATTGCCTCTAAGATAAATGCATGCAGGCCAGAGAGGGCCGACCCCCACTCTATACCACCCCACTACCATGACATCAGAACAGAAGGGGAAAACATCTCCTCTTTGTGGAGGAGCGTGATTTAATTTGTACCTTCCAACAAGGGGTAAATATGTTTAGACTGTCCCGATGAGCCTGTGGTGGCCTAATCAGGTTCTCACGGGAAACTGCTCTGAGCAGGATATCAAGCCTGCTGCATTACAACTTCACTTTTTAAACTAATCTAATTTCTGGGCTCTTCTTTTCTTTCACTCCCCCCCCCACCCCTCGCTCCATCTGTTCCTATGTTCCTCTCCTCTCGCGAGGCCGTCACTCCCTGCTGTCCGTGCTCTGTGTCACTCTGACTCACGCCGTTCCCCAGGGATGATCCCTGCGACCTTCTCCATGTCTTACTGGAATTTGACGTCAAAGGTCTTGTTGCTAAGAATGGAGTTTTGTTTAGTAACAAATATGACCCCTTGCCTTTACTTGGTCTAGCGCTCAGCGCTTCTCTCACTCTGAGTTTACTTCGCTCTTAACAAAATGTGAGTGTGAATAACTTGTTCTAACATCCCTTCACTCATTTACTCTCCTTTTCTCTCTCTATACATCACTTTCTGTCTTTTCTTACCTTGCATCAGTGGCTCTTCCTTTCTTTGCCTCTCTGCCCCCTGGTCTCGCCTCTCATCTCTCCCTGGCTATCTCATGTATTATTTCAGTCTACAGGGGCTCAGGGTGGAAATGAAATATGGCGGCCAAGCCTCAACGGGCATGCTCATATTCTGTGTAATTACCTTGGGCTGAGGACTGGGGCTCAGCTCAGTATCTATAAATCTGTGCTTCTCACTGGCCCCAGCCGCCTTTTGAAACCCTACCCAGCCGACGCATCATGGTGAGACTCTGACCCATGACCTTTCACACCGCTAGGGCTGCTAGGAGTGACCTGTGACCCTGCACTGGGCTCTCTCAGAGTCTGCTCAGTCTGACCCCTCCGAGCTTCATGACCTCCCAAGTCACAGCTGTGCCTGATCTGTCCTTAGGGGCCGGAAAAGAACATGTCAGATGGAGGTTTTTTTGGTTCTAGTGTGTGCGGGCGTGCACGTGTGTGTTGGCGTACATATAAATTGCAATGGGGTTGTGGGTTATGTGCATGTGACTGTGTTTGTCTGTATATCACCCACATATCTTTGTCTTTTGGATGCGCAAAGACGCCTAACAGGGAGTGTGTATACACAGCTATTGGTAGGTTACCAAAACAACGTGCCTCTTACAGCCAGGGCCACGACATGTAGACAGGCTAAGACAATCTATCAATCATGCATACAAAGGTCGTAGACCCCTAATGGTGCGTCTGAAGGCAATGCTAATGCAATCTGTTAATAACATCGACATAGATTTATCACGAGATATTGATCCTAAAGATACATCAAATCCACAATTATGGAAAAGTTCTCTAAAAGTAGATGCCTGGTGGTATTGGGATTTAATGACACACATGGATTCTGGTCACTAGTGTTTGCTGTCATTAGCTGTTCTGATTCTGACCTCCAGGATGTAGACCGCATTTCGATGTTTAATACCAAGGACCTTGGCAATATTTCCCCCCCTTTCTGTAATTTTTCTTTCATCTCACCATCCCAATCAGAGCTGGCATTGATGCCTGGAATCAGCCAATCCCCCTTTTGTGCCATTTTCCATCGCTCTCATCATCCCTTTCTTGACTTTTTGGAGTAACAGGTCTTCTGCTTCACTGTCCCACTCCTTTCCACTGTGTCTCCTTCAGTTTGCCTCTCACTGTGATCAAAAAAGCACATGCTGGACCACTTATGCAGTACACTGTGCCTTGCCAAAGAAGAGCATTCCCCCACTAGTTATACCTTCCCTTTTCCTGCATTCATGCTCCCTGTATGCTCTCTACCCCGTTGGCCTTCAGAGCCCCGTGTTCGACCAGAGCGGGGCCTCTCTGACCTGCAGCTGTGTTTACTGTCAACACAGACCAGTGTTAGGACAGCTGGGGGAACAAGAAAAGGCCAGACAGTAGTGAGCATGAGCAGCAAATAGACGTATCTGAAAACCCACACACACACCAAAAATGTACTCAAACTTGACTAAAAAAAAAAATGCATAAACAAATATATAATGGAAGAATTTATCTTCCACACAGACTCTTTGAGGATCGAATGCTCAAATGTGCGATTGGTCCGTTTTGTGAGCTTTTATCCGAACTCAAAGGTGTTGGGTAAACACTTTTCATTTGCTCATGCAATGTTGTGGCATCACTGTCACCCTTTCCTGTTTCTGGTTCCTATGATGACACATTATAGGAAGGTTATGACCTGCACAGCAAAATGACAGTGGGCACCTGGTTATATTTCTTTGCACATGGCGTATGTGGAAATGCCTGCTGATTTGTGAGGAAAAGCACACACCTCATATTCTGGTTTTCTTTAACCCCTCACATATACACATAGAATGATGACAAAATGTTGCATACTCATGTGTCCCCTTGCACTTATTATTTTTCCCCTCTTCCTGTACGCCAGATGATTCAGTGAGACATGCCCCGGTTCACACACTCTGCATCCTGTCCCGTACTGACACACCATAATAAACACGCGTACACGCAGACCTCATACCAGTGCCTTAATACATTTCTCTGGGATTTAAGCTTTCATGGGAGCCTGCAAACCCCACCATAGTTGTGGTATGACTCTCCCCATGTGTCCTCTTAGGACTGGAACAGAGGAAGCTCCATTAGCTAGCATCACAGGGGAAATTCCCATTGCTAGTATCAGATGCCCAATGATTTCATAACAAATAACCTTTAAGTGACCAAATGCATGACAACATTAATTATCTGTCTAATGGCTACGAAACATTAAACAATATTGCCTTCAATACAAAAAAATGGAAACTGGCTAGAAGTAAGATAGCAAATTTCTCATGATACAGCACCTAGTCAGTGTTATCTGTATCATTTAAGCGAATAACACTATGACAGCAAGATTCTCAACACCTAAAAAGGTATTGACACTTTCTCGTTGCTATTGACATGACTTATTAGGTGTCAAGCAGACTGCCTTTAACGGATTATTGGCAACCTGCTTTTAGTGCCATTGATGTGTTGTCACATATTCTGATCACGCCTTCACATTTTTTGCTCATTGTTCATTGCACATATAAAAAGAAACATTGCAGCAGGCATCCATAGTTTAATAAACTTGTACCCTTAAAATCTTCAAGTGAGACTTTTGTGTTTTTGTTTTTTTTCCCTTCACCTTTTCTTCGTATCTATACTGTCTCTGACTTTGTCCCTATGGTATGGTTTCCATGGAAACAGAGCTTGTAGGGAAAAAAAGTGTATCGAGATTGAGTGAGTTATTTTTTTTCTCCCAATTTCTCTCTCTCTCTCTCTCTCTCTTCTGCTCTCACTTTCTGTCTCTTGCTCCCTCTCTCATTCACTGTAAGTCAAGCCGTGTGTGGAGCGATCAATATCATTAATCAACACAACTCAACAGCACTCAGCTCTGCGGGGAGAGATGAAGAGGCACGGGGGAATGTCAACATGCCGGCCTGGAGTAGTCTTAACCAATGATACATATCACACATCATATGGATGAGAGCAGGGGCAAGAAGGGAGAGACAGAGAGGAACTGGAGAGGCAGACAGAGAGAGACAGATAACTCAGAAATGGAAGTATGCTTTCTAGGTAGAAGGGAGCGAGCAAGTGAGTAAAAGAAAGTGAGAGATTGAGGTGGGGAGATAGAGGAGTTATTACTTGGTTGTCACCTACAGTCTAGAATCCAATATGACATCAGCAGTGAAGTAGTGACGGAGGTGGAACGTTCATTTATCTGACTCACTCTGAGGTATGAGTACAGTCAATAAGTACAGTCACCATTACACCATCTACTGGAGCTGATACCAGCTCCTGAAACAAAAACAGACGGGTGACAAATGAAAGGAGAAAACAACATAAAATAGTATCTCTGTAAGGTGTAAGGCTACCATGTGAAACCAGAGCAGCTTCACAGCATCTTGGTAGTCTACAAGTCTCTGGAACTTGAAGGAGTTTGGCTCTTCCCAAAGATAATTCCTCATTTGATGTTTGGATAATGATGGAGAATGTAGTCTAACACATACCAAAATCTCCCATAGGTGACCAGCTGCGTTAGGATCTGGTCATAGCATATGATTGACATCATTTACATACATCTCTAACCATTCAGTGACCCCTACTACCCTATGGATAGAGGCGCTGACCTTCTACTTCCATCCGAATAGAAATGTGTCATCACAGGATAAAGGTGATCACTCAGAACAACTTTGTATTGATTTGCAGTGACCCTTCATTCCAAGGGGACAAGTGAACCGAAACCACAATGGACTCACAATATTCCTTCACTGAAGTTTTTCCTTTAATTTGTCTTTCCCAACACTTTCCACCTGAATAACACAGCTCTAGATTGCTGGCATTCAGTTTTCGAATGCAGGTCTTATTTAGAAATATCCTAATCAGAAATAAAACTAAATATTTGACATGTAACTACAGTGCAATTACAATGATAATTACACTCAAGGTTCATTCATATCGACACCCACTTACTGTTTAAGAGCTTTAAGATGAGTTAGTGAGGCAAAAGAACAAAGGGTTAGTAAAAATAACTAATATTAATCAAACAATACTATGTATTCGACTACACAGTTCAACCATAAAAAGGTAAGTGCCAGGACCAAAAGGGCACAGCAATAAAAACTGCTGGACTCAGGTTTGAACTACAGACATCAGTGACCATGGGTACCATTAAAAATTCACATCAAATTTGCTGCCTTGATTGTCTCCTCTCAAAATATTATCTTAACTTTCCCTACAATGTTCTCAGACACATCAAAATGAAGCTAAGACACCAAGACACCAGCACTATGTTAATGGAAACCAGGTAAAAGGAAGCACTTTCTTACAGTCAGGCCAACTGGGTCAGCAACTTTCATGTTACTGTCCTGCCATAAGCCTTTAGCTGAACAGCTTCCATTAGGAACACAATAGCAAGAGAGGAGGTGATGTGAGTTCCAGCTGTTGTGGTCCAATAGGATACTGTATCAGAAATGCAACTTCTATAGTCAAAATAAAAGTGTTAAAATGCTGTCTTTCTTTTTTTTGCTCACTTTTCCCTTCAGGCTCTCTTCGCACTTGTTCTATTTGTTGAATAACTCATCTCAAGCTGTATCTCTACTTCACTTGCATCTCATCCCTCTCAGTGTCCAGGAGAGATAAGCACGATGGAGCTGACAATGGTGGTGGTCCTGTACTGTGGGCCTGGGGTGGGAGGTGAGTGGGAGGCTTGGTGTAGCCTGTTGCCAAAAACATAATCAGCAACGCTGCTGGCAACAGGACTTGCCAACTCAACTTAGAACTGCCCTGGAGTTCTGCTAAACAACTCCAACAACTTTAAGGTAAAGGTTGATGTTGAATTTCTGTATACAGTCATAAAGCTACATTTTTTCCCCTTTCTGTTTGGCCACTGCTCAAGTTAGTGCAAGGAACATGTTATACATGATTCATGTTGAAGTTAAGATTCAACATGAAAACATATTACATATCTCTTCTAAACAATACAAACAAGTAAGCTACTAGAAAAAAACCTGTTTTCATATTAGTTTCAAGTAATTCTGTAACGTCAGCACTGCTGTATGAATCACTGGCTCTTTAGCTTAAAGCCAAGTGTTCAGATCTGTAGGATTGAGCTGTACGTGGTACACATGCTCCGAGGGAAACACAGCACACCCGGGCAGATTTAGAGAGTTGTTTGTTTATTTCCTATAAGTGTGCAAGACAGAATGCTTTCCCGCATTAATATTCAACATCAACTCATACACAGAAAGGAAAAGATCTAGAGCCACAAAGAGAGGAAGGTGGAGGTATGGAGGCGGATCTTCTTGCGCTGCTGTGAGGAGGCAGATTATTTAAAGACTGATTGAGACGCCAACGTCAGATGGATTGGGAGCGTGAAGGCAATCAGTGAACAGATAAGGAGCTGTTACCTGAAGACGCAGCACTGTGCTGGCTGCTCGGGTAGTCCTCCCTGCACTGTCTGATAACAGCCTACTTTTAATGACCAGTGAAAGCTGGCAGGAGACGGACACTAAACAGATCAACCTCTCCTCCCCTCCGGCTGCGCCTGGCGCTGCTCACTAGATATACCAGCCCCCTCCTCTCATTCCATCCCACCATTCCCCTTGTAGTATCTCTCCATCCCGCCATTCCAACATCCACCTATCCCTTGAGCAATGCTAAAAGCAATGCTGCCAATGTACACTGCAGCCAAGAGCCATAATGCATGTAAATACAAGTGCATATTGATGTGCAGATATCCACATGCTGGATGAATGAATTCACAATGCTCATATTTTCTCTGGCTTCTTTTTTCTTCGTGTAACCATTAGACTTTTCATAAAACAAGGCGCACATAAATGCACTTTATACACACAATAATCTATACAAAAGCATTTTCCTAAACCTCTTCACTTTAAAGGTAGGCACTTCTTGCGCTTGCTCCGTCTTGGTGGATTACAATTAGCCAGGGATTCTCCTGCAGGGCATAAATGTGTTGCTTTCAGATACAGGGATCCGTTTGACTCTAATGTAATTATTGTATGGAGGCCTGGTGCCCTCGTCAGCTGAAGATTAAGGGCGCTCTCGCCCACCACTTGCTTTCACCTTTGGCTCCTCAGCTGACACCACGCTAAGAGTCTTACTCATTCGGCTTCTTCTTCCCTATCTCTCTCGCTCTTTCTCACTCTCTCTCGCTGCATCTCTTTCCAAGCTCTCTTCCAATAACATAACCCTGCCCCACACCTCTGCCTTTGTCTATTTGCTCTCAGCCTCCAGGCCAAGTAAGCCGATAGGCTGTCAGGGGTCAGCTGGCTATGAGTGATTGGCTTAATGGGCAAGGCCAGAGCCTCTGCCTGGGAGCCAATGAGGAACAGCCGCCTGGCCTGTACCCCCTTGTTGACCTCCGCTAGCCCACAGCAACAATGACACACCTCTGCAAACACAGCCTGCGGTGGGAGCACGGGTAGCTGCCAACAAGGGTTCCCCACACGCATACACACACAGTCACATGCAAAAATCACACACAACTCCTCACACACAAATACACACGCTATGAGATTACAGATTTGGCTGCCAAGTGAGGATCCCTCATATCTCTGCCACCTTTCCATTTTCCATTTCTCTGTGTCCTTATCCCTCTCTTTCTTTCATTCTCTCTGTCTTATTCTTTGCCCATCGCCCCCACATCCTAACTCTGTCTTTGTGAAACACAGTTCTGACATCAAAGTGGCAGAAATATTAATCCTACCAGAAGTATCCACTCCCAGTGTAGGGATCAAGAACCAGGTCGAGGATAGGTGGGTGGGTGGGGTGGCATGACAGGAGACAGAAGAGGGTGGGGTGGGGGGACAGAAAGACAGAAGAAGAAAAATGGATGGGGGATGTAAAGTAGCATATTTTTAAGCTTGAGTGGGAAGCTCCTACACAACAATTATGGCTCGCTAATCTTTAAGTACAAAACAGGTCTCGCACACTATCGCTTTCTACCTTTCAATTAGCATAATCGCATAACACAGTACCATACAAATGTGAGGAACACATGAGTTATAAAATAATGGACAACAAGTAAAAAAAAAAGAAGAAAAAAACTAGACATGATAATAACATCAACGAGTTTTAATAAAGATTCCTGCCTTCACTGTTCAATGGATGCAGTTTCTAGAATTTCTCAATTCTCTATAGCCCCCACTCCTCCTTCACCTCCTTACACTGTCTCCTTACAAAGTGCAGGTCAGGCTTTCCACAAGAACAACACAAAGAAAGCAAGAAATTATTTTCACAACTTAACTTGTCTTCGAAAAGAAGTCATCACCCTGTTGTGTGAGATAGCGAAACACGATAACAGCGACGGCGGCACCTGTGACTAAACAATCACACAAAGAATTTATCCAGTGAATAGCATGCTTTAAATGGCATAATAGACATTACTCAGGACTGAGTATGTAAAGAGTGGGCGTAAGTGTTAATAAGCACAGAAATACATGAAATAGCACAATAAGTCAATTCCAAGAAACTTTTTTTTTTCGTATGGTAAAACAAATAAAACGATGGTAAAAATAAAAGTAAACGAGAACATTGTAAGTATAGTCACATTTCAGTTAACACTACACTCATCTGCAATTTGCATGAGCTCTGAAGTTCATTAAGCTAAACATCAAGTAAAGCCACACTTCGCCTCAGGGAGAACACATGGTTGGCCAGTGTGTAAAGAAAGGCATTACGCTGAGTGTCAAAATAATATCTCTGCCTCCTTCTTTTTTTCCGTTAAGACCGACTTGTGTAAACAGAGAAGAAATGGGTAATTCTCCTCACATGTGGTTTAATTGCCCTGTGTGTAACTGTCGGTCTGAGTGTGCAGAGGCGTATGCAACAGACATTAATATTTACAAAATATCACAGAGGTGACAAACGTCCAGCACTTCAGTACATATGAAATATTGTATAGAATTCCCAGTCTGTGATGATCTTGTGTGTTTCGTAAATGGCTTTGCATTTTTAAATATGAACAATAATGTCGACTAACCAGTCATTAGAGTTGAAGAGGTCAGTGAAACATTCTTTTATTTAGCATTCTAAAGCATGAAAGGCTGTAACGTCATTGAACTTTCTGAAATCTAAAATTTTCTAAAGCATATCCAAAATATGTAATAAGGAATAAATGTGTAATTTGAAAGGGATGTGTGTCTGGTCTATTTTTCATCACTGTGACGGCTCCCAGAGTATGATTCGATTTTAATAGAAGATATAAAACATTTGTAAAAAAATATATATATATCAAAGAAAGATGTTTATAGATTTTAGGACTGCAAAGCAGTGTCAAAAATCTGTATATGATCAAAACTTTTCCCATAAAATGCACTGAATATTAACCACTGCGTGCTTGCTGGCATCAAAAATGGACTGTGACAACTTGGTAAGAATGCAACAGTAAATCAAGAGTATGTTGTCCCCACACACACAGACACGCACACACACACACACAAACATGAAAAAGTGTTGACTGGCACTGGCTGCACAGTAGTGCCTGATCAGGACTGACTTTTAGTGGAAAACGATGAT